>SJYO01007308.1:1936830-2029617 GCA_006410555.1 Capra ibex
AGAACTAAGGTCGAACACAAAGAAGGTCAGGTCGCAAAGAGTACTACATGAGA
Source organism: Capra ibex (assembly GCA_006410555.1). Taxonomy (NCBI): domain Eukaryota; kingdom Metazoa; phylum Chordata; class Mammalia; order Artiodactyla; family Bovidae; genus Capra; species Capra ibex. The sequence continues at coordinate 1,936,884 of SJYO01007308.1, forward strand.
CGTATATTCAATTTATTCGTCCCACTGTTATATGTCGAAACTGCATGAGGAAAAGGATAAACCTTGATCAGACAACAAAGTATAGGTCAAGATTGACAACGAAGGACTGGACGTATGTCTAAAGAGTTCTCCGTCCAATCCACCAGACCATAAGGGTAGAGAGAGTCTTAAAAGGTGTCAAATAACACTAGGTGTGTCAGTTTCCGAAACCGTATCAGTTATTTCGTCTTTATCTACAAAAAGACCTTGAGAACGAAAAAGGTACTAGGTCGTCTACAACCGTTAAACTAGAGACCAAGGAGACGGAAAAATTTTTCGTCGAACTTGTAGTCCCTCAAGTGCCAAGTGCATAACGATTTCGGACCGAACCTCTTAAAACTCGTAATGAAATGATCGTACACTCTACTCACGTTAACACGCCATCAAACTCGTAAGAAACCGTAACGGAAAGAAACCCTAACCTTACTTTTGACTGAAAAGGTCAGGACACCGGTGACGACTCAAAAGGTTTAAACGACCGGATAACTCACGTCGTGAAAGTGTCGTAGTAGAAAGTCCTAAACTTTGTCGAGTTGACCTTAAGGTAGTGGAGGTGATCGAAACAAGTATCACGTTTCTTGTAATAGTCAGATTAAAGCCTTGACTGGGTAGACTACTACAGGTGCACATCTCAATACAGAACACAACAACTTTCTCCCACAAACGATGTTGGTCACACAATAATACTGATTTGAGACAATCGGAAACGGGACGAAGCAAAACATGAGGTTCCGTTTTGAACGGACAATCAGGTGTAAAGAGAACTGAAGGATGAAAACGTAAGGTTAAGGTAAACTACATTTCCTGGAGGCAAAAACCACAATCAATATCTCCAGAACATCCAGAAGTATCTTGACCAGTTGAAGTCAAAGAAGTCGTAACCACACACTCCGTATCTGAACCTAAAGATACCACAGTTAACCAAACGGAACCTTTGTTTGACTCGAGTAAGATAGCAAAAACTCCAACGTGGGTTCATGACGCAAAGGTTGAGAAAACAACTGTACTCCCGATGAGGTCAAGAAGATTTCCTAAGAACGGGTGTCATTATTTATTATTATTAATAGACTTAATGTAAACAGGTGAGAACAGGTAACATCAAGTGACCGAGGACTGAACAGCTACAAGTGAGAACCAGTAGAGGACGAACTGGTGTAGGTTAAATGTAATGAAGTACCTGGATTGTAAGTACATGGATACATTATAACAAGAAATGTCGTAGTGTGAATCAAAAGTGGTGGTCTGTATAGGTGTTGACTCACAGGAAAGACGAAACCGGGACGGAGAAGTAAGAAAGACCTCTATAATCGTTAAGGGAAGACGAGAAGGTGTCATTGTATAACCTGTGGAAGGCTGAACCCCCCGAGTAGAACGTCACAGTATATAAAAACGGAAAAGTATGACAGGCATCCAGTACCATTCTTATGACCTCACCAAACCGTAAGGGAAGAGGATATCCGGTGCAAAACAGTCTTGAGAGGTGATGCTGGACAGTACAATCCACCGGGACGTGTCGTACCGAGTATCGAAGTAACTCAATACGTTCGGGAAAGTAGTACTGTTCCCACTTCCTCACACTAGGTACTTCTCTTGATCTCCTTATTAAAGGAACAAGTGATGATAACACAATAAGTAAAGATAAAACACATAAAGATGAGACCAGAAATACTAAAGAAAAAGGATGATTAAAACCACCCAAAAAACGAGAAGAAAAAGATCAATGAAATCGACATTCCAATCCAACAAGTAAACTCTAAAAGAACAGAGTACTCAATTCTTCCTTAACTAAATTTGTAGGGACAATCCTGAAGAGAATGACGTGGGGTATCTTAGACCCAGTAATACAAAGGTAACAGCAAACAAAGATCCCTAAAGAAATAAACGTGAAACTAAAGAAGTCACTGGGGAACCAATAAATTAGAATATTATAAATCAGAGGTATACAAACACAAAAAAATATAATAAAAAGGACATTAACTAAAGATTAGAGTATTGTAAAACCAGGTTTTTCCATGAACTATACTAAAGTAAAAAGAATTTAAATGGTTCCGAACTAAACACTGAGTTCCACCCTAGACAGAACCTCTTACAAGACACACGTGCACTCATCTTTCAAATAAAACGGGGAAAGTCTACCTCATATGATATTTATAGTTCATTTAGACACACAGTAAATTTCCGAACATAAAAGAATAATAAAAAGACAGACTTACTGAATAGGTGACCACATTCACGTCACAATCAGTGGGTGATAATAACATAAAGATAACTAAAGGAGAAATACCCACAATCCAAAACGGAATACATAACTCCACGAGGATACAACCAACACACTTTCACAATCAACGAGTAGACAACTAACGTATATATTAACAATATAGAAGAACCTAACTACAGAACTAGTAATACATCATAGAAAGGAACAGGGAAAATTATCATGAATCTCACACAAAACAGATTATACTCATAACGATTGAGGCTGAAAGAAAACTTAAGATAAACGTACTTTATAGTATAAGGTAGGGGAGTGAAAGTCAGACATACATAGGGAACCAGACTTCACTCAGAAAACGTCTGTCGTATGTATACCTAGAACAAAAACATAGGTAAATAGGACAGATATAGAAACCAAACCTCGTAAATGAGGTAAATGTATATTCAATTAATAGTTATTTTATACAAGGATATCGGTAAAAGAAGTAACAAAACCTGAAGAAAAACATTCAGAAGAATAAGAAAGTACAAAAGGTCGATCTCTTCAAGGAAATCGTAAACAACATTTTGACCAAACCACCACGATTTGAGACACTCCAAAACGGAGAGGGACTTCAAAGACTAAAGAGACAACTTACACTTACTCTACGAACGACCCATCTCATTAGAACCCACATCCAAAGGGGGGGAAAGTAGTAAATTTTATATAGGACGGTAAGGGAAGACCGGACGTCTCAAAGACGACTTTTACAACTATTTGAATACCCTTAAGGGAAAGTACAATGTGCAAGGAGTAACGAAAAGGAACCACGAAAATTATAAAGTGAAAACATAAATTAAAAACAATCAAACTAATTATACACAGAACCTCACAAAGAGGAGCCGTACCATACAGTAAGAGACGTGAAGGCCCTAAAGTAACTGACAAAGGAAAGGGGGTAGATATCATTTTTTAAAGGGATTTAGAGAAGTTTATAAAAGAGTCTGAGAACGAGAAAGAGTCAAAGAAGACGTTGGGGATATTAAGTTTACAACCACGTAAATTATAAGAGGACCTCCAGAGAACTCAGACAACAGTAAAAAATTTTAAGACAGAAAGTTGAGTGAACAAGTAATAAGACGGAGTCCATAAGACAATAACTAAGAAGGATGACATAAAAAGTAAGGTCATAAAATAACAAGTAGAAGAATTTAGAAGATTGAAAATCAATTTGTAGAGAACATAGAACAGATAGACATGGAGGTAAGGAAAAAAAAAACTAAATAACAATAGTCGTAAGTCATAGACAAAATTTTTTTTACATATATGCAATAGTTTCATATCAACTGAATGTTACAAAGTCCACGTGTTGTTCCACTAAGTAAATGTGATTAGTCAAGTCAAGTCAGTGAGTCAGCACAGGTTGAGAAACGGTGGGGTACTCGACGTCGTCCGGTCCAGAGGGACAGGTAGTGGTTGAGGACCTCGGATGGGTTTGAGTACAGGTAACTCAGCCACTACAGTAGGTTGGTAAAGTAGGAGACAGCGGGGGAAGAGGAAGACAGGAGTTAGAAAGGGTCGTAGTCCCTGAAAAGGTTACTCAGTCGAGAATCGTAGTCCACCGGTTTCATAACCTCAAAGTCGAAGTTGTAGTCTGGAAGGTAATTTGTGGGTCCAGAGTAGAGGAACGTCAGGTTCCCTGAGAGTTCTCAGAAGAGGTTACGGTGTCAAGTTTTCGTAGTTAAGAAACCACGAGTCGAAAGAAGTGTCAGGTTGTGAGTGTAGGTATGTACTGATGACCTTTTTGGTATCGGAACTGATTGACCTGGAAACAATCGTTTCATGACAGACGAAAAATTATACGACAGATCCAACCAGTATTGAAAGGAAGGTTCCTCATTCACAGAAAATTAAAGTGTCACCGTTAGTGGTAGACGTCACTAAAACCTCGGGGTTTTTACTTCAGAGAGTGTCAAAGGTCACAAAGGGGTAGACAAACGGTGCTTCACTACCCTTGTCTACGGTACTAGAATCAAAGGACCTACAACTCGAAATTCGGTTGTAAAAGTGAGAGGAGAAAGTGAAAACAATTCTCTGAGAAATCAATAAGAAGTGAAAGACGGTATTCCCACCACGGTAGACGTATAGACTCCAATAATTATAAAGAGGGTCGTTAGAACTAAGGTCGAACACGAAGTAGGTCGGGTCGTAAAGAGTACTATATGAAACGTATCTTCAATTTATTCGTCCCACTGTTACATGTCGGAACTGCATGAGGAAATGGATAAACCTTGGTCAGATAACAAGCTACAGGTCAAGATTGACAACGAAGGACTGGACGTATGTCCAAAGAGTTCCCCGTCCAGTCCACCACACCATAAGGGCAGAGAAAGTCTTAAAAGGTGTTCGAACGACTTCGGACCTAACCTCTTAAAACTCGTAATGAAATGATCGCACACTCTACTCACGTTAACACGCCATCAAACTCGTAAGAAACCGTAACGGAAAGAAACCCTAATCTTACTTTTGACTGGAAAAGGTCAGGACACCGGTGACGACTCAAAAGGTTTAAACGACTGTATAACTCACGTCGTAAAAGTGTCGTAGTAGAAAATCCTAAACTTTATCATGTTGACCTTAAGGTAGTGGAGGTGATCGGAACAAACATCACTACGAAGGATTCCGGGTGAACTGAAGTGTAAGGTCCTACAGACGAGATCCACTTACTAGTGTGGTAGTACTAATTGACCCAGTACTTCTAGAAAAAACATGTCAAGAAGACACATAAGAACGGTGGAGAAGAATTATAGAAGACGAAGACAATCCAGGTATGTTAAATACAGGAAATAACTCGGGTAGAAACGTACTTTACAAGGGAACCATAGAGATTATAAGAACTCCTCTAGAGATCAGAAAGGGTAAGACAACAAAAGGAGATAAAGAAACGTAACTAGCGACTTCTTCCGAAAGAATAGAGAGGAACGATAAGAAACCTTGAGACGTAAGTCTACGAATATAGAAAGGAAAAAAGGAAACGAAAAGTGAAGAGAAAGAAAGTGTCGATAAACATTCCGGAGGAGTCTGTCGGTAAAACGAAAAAAACGTAAAGAAAAGGTACCCCTACCAGAACTAGAAACAGAGGACAAGTCATAGTGTTTGGAGACAGGTATCAAGTAGTCCGTGAGACAGATAGTCTAGATCAGGGAATTAGCTAAAGAGTGAAGGTGGTATATTAGTATTCCCTAAACTAAATACAGTATGGACTTACCAGATCACCAAAAGGGGTGAAAGAAGTTAAATTCAGACTTAAAGTGTTATTCCTCAAGTACTAGACTCGGTGTCAGTCGAGGACCAGAAAAAAAACGACTGACATATCTCGAAGAGGTAGAAACCGACGTTTCTTATATTAGTAAGACTAAAACCACAACCGGTAGACCACTACAGGCACACATCTCAGAAGAGAACACAACAACCTTCTCCCACAAACGATATTGGTCACGTAAGAGAACCGTTTTGACATAATAGGAAACAGGACGAAGTAAGACACGAGGTTTCGGTTTACTTGTCCTACTTTTCCGTCTTTATATCCTGTACCTTTCTACTTGAGGGGTCCAGTCATCCACGGGTTATACTATGACCTCTAGTCACCTTTTTATTGAAGTCTTTCTTACTTCCCTACCTCGGTTTCGTCTTTGTTGTGGGTCAACACCTATAGTGACCACTAGCTTCGTTCCAGACTACGACATTTCTCGTCATAACCTATCCTTGGACCTTACAATCCAGGTACTTAGTTCCGTTTGACCTTCACCAGTTTGTGTTCTACCGTCCTCACTTGCAACTGTAAGATCCTTAGCCACTTGATTTTACCTGACCTTACCCACTTAAATTGAGTAAACTGGTAAAATAGATGGTGACACCCGTCCTTAGGGAATCTTCTTTACCTCATCGGTAGTATCAATTGTTCTCAGACTTTACGTCATGAATATGATTATGTGTATGTAATAAAAACTTTAATAAAAGGTAGTATCGAATAATGTCCTATAACTGATATCAAGGGATACGATATGTCATTTAGAGACAACGAACAACATATAGATAAAAAATTAATCTTTAGATCGTAAGATAAGTATGATTCAGTTTGTTCACTTTAGTTTTACAATAAAAAAAGTCAATCCATTTTTAAACATTAAAAGTTTATTAAATATGTATAAATATACATATATATGTTTTCGAAAAGATAATGTGAACTATTTCTAAACTCTTTCTGATAGGTTCTTTTTCTCTACCTCTTTAACCTCTTGTACTTGATTTACTATACCCTTGTGACTTATACTTTATATTTTTCACTTTGTTCCATATATTTTCCAGTATTATATCAGGTCAACAAAAATTTGTACTGAGTAATCTCAGTACCGAGTAATCTTTGTAGACCTCGAGACCTCTTTTTTTCGTTATGGACTCGTAAACATCAAAAGTTTTCTAAAGTCCTATTAAGACTATACGTAGACCTAAAATTTTTCACTAATGTCCAGAAAGATAACCTAGGAACAAAACTACTATATCTCAACATATTAAAAAGTTGGCTAGTTAGTACTATGTTACCATAATTATCAACACATTCGTGTTGTCATTTTCTATAAATAGTCAAAAGTGTTAGTTATCGGTTTGTTGTTTTTTTCTATTAATATTAACGTTCGGTATTACCCTTTGTACTAATTGAATTGTCATATTTTATTAATGTATGTTAAACCCCCTCATATCGTCTCACTACACTATTCACCCTCACGTATGGACGTGTACAAAAGTAGGTGGGTCAGTCAAAAACAGAAAACTAATCATGTAAATTAGGTAAATGTAAATTCTATTAATAACTATACACACTAGGATAAGGTATGACAAGTGGAGTTTAGAATGACGAAATTTTGACACCATATGGGAGGTAATTTTTATTTTTCTACTTCGTCAGTTAGGTCACTAATTAAATTGTACCGAAAGTAACCCTTTTCAGTTCCCTCTTCTCCCCGTACTGTTTCTCCTCTGGTTGTCTGTTTTTTCAATTTAAATTGTATTTTACGAAAAGAAAATTTTTTTCTTTTCTTTTCCAATAAAAGTTACTTTTCCTTTTTTTCGAAAAACGATTTAGCATCATTCAACTTGTCATTATTTTTTATACATCCAAAATAATTTTCAATAACGAAGAAAGAGATGAACTTAAACTTTTTTTTTTAACAGTAGATTATGTTCAAAGATAAGGTATATGGTTTTATACTTATAGATTTTTTTAGTACTGAAATTTAAAGGTGACTACCTCGTCCATTCTCTATTTCTACTTAAGACTTGACGAAGATTTTCAATAAGTACAAAAATTGGAACCTCGTCCCATTCCTTAATTCCAATGAACTGGAACAAACCCCTACACCCAAACCAACCAACCAACAAACAAAGTCAAAGTAGGGACAATAGAGATTCTCTGAACCTCGGTCACTAGGATAATAAGACGATGTCAGAAATTCCTTGAACTTTTTTTTTTCCGCCCCCCACGACAGTTACAAAGAACTAAAGGATAAAGTAAGAGATTACCAAATACAAAATTTTATAGATATAGGACAAAGAACCTATTTTTTAAAATGGTTCCTAGTTTTCTTCTTTGGGACCTTAAATTTACTTCTCTAGATATATAGTGTCACCTAAAGAAGACTTTGACTATTACAAATACAAAATTCGTTTATTTCACGGTCAATTACACTTTGAGTTAGTGTTTCTGAACTTTTAAAACGAAATACTTTTGTCTCTTAACTTTAAGAAAATACGGAATTTACACGTAAGTCTCAGATACTTGGTACAAGACAAAAATAAATCCCTATCTTACAAAAGGAGAGTCTGGGGCAGGAAGAGTAAAGAGTCATCTTTGTACTGTACCTCACGTAGAGACCCGAAGGATGAACTGTGATGATGTATCGGACGAACACCACGGATGGTCGGGACGAGATCCTGTACTAAAGAGGACTACGACAAGTGAATGAAGTATACGATACGAACTACCTTCAGACACTTTATGACGAGACCATAACAAACTAATCGTAAACAGAAATATGACCGCGGGAACGAATGACATCTACAACGAATGTCGTCGTCAAATTTCCCGAGACGTCCCGACCTCTTTGGAACGTAAGTCCTCCGGACACACGTCAACTATTGTCTGGTCAATGTACAGAATACTTCTATCAGTCCTCTGTCTAGACATCCAAACGAAGAGGTGTAAGACTATAGTACTTGATTACCTTTGTTCCAAATCCCCCACAATCATACCAGGTGACCTCTTCCCTTACCGTTTGGTGAAGTCATAAGAACGGAACTCTTGGGGTACTTGTCATACTTTTCCGTTTTACTATCCTATGACTTTCTCCTTGATGGGTCCAGTCATCCACGGGTTATACGATGACCTCTAGTCACCTCTTTATTGAGGACTTTCTTACTTCCCTACCTCGGTTTCGTTTTGGTTGTGGGTGGACACCTACATTGACCACTATCTTCGTTCCAGGCTACGACATTTCTCGTTATAACGTATCCTTGGACCTTACAGTCCAGGTACTTAGTTCCGTTTAACCTTCACCAGTGTGTTCTCTACCGTTCTCACTTACAGCTGTAAGATCCTTAGTCGCTTGATTTTACCTGACCTTACCCACTTGAATTGAGTCCACTGGTAATATAGATGATGACACCCGTTCTTAGCGAGTCTTCTTTACCTCATCGGTGGTACCAGTTGTTTTCTCAGACTTTACGTCATGAACCTACGTTAGAGTTTTTACTGTCTTATTAGAGACAAGTAGAGGATCCGTTTGGTAAGTTATAGTGCCGTTAGGTTCAGATACGGGGTTGGTCATTACGACTTCTTCGACTTCAACTTGACAAGATACTTCTGGATGTTCTGGAAAATCTTGATTGTGCATTTTTTCTACAGGAAAAGTAATATCCCCTGACCTTACGTTTTCATCCTTCAGTTCTTTGTGGACCTCATTGTCCGTTTAAACCGGAACCTTACACTCAAAACGGTTCTGTTACGTGACCAGTATCGTTTGTGAGAGAAGGTTGTTGTGTTTTCTTCTGAGATGTGTACCTGTAGTGGTCTACCGGTTGTGGCTTTAGTCTAACTAATATAAGATACGTCGGTTTCTACCTCTTCGAGATATGTCAGTTGTTTTTGTTCTGGTCCTCGACTGACACCGAGTCTAATACTTGAGGAATAATGGTTTAAGTCTGAATTTAACTTCTTTCACCTATTTTGGTGATCTGGTAAGTCCATACTGGATTTAGTTGAGGGAATACTAATGTGTCACCTTCACTCTTTATCTAAATTCCCGGATCTATACTATCTATCTCACGGACTACTTGATACCTGACTCCAAGCACTGTAACATGTCCTCTGTCCCTAGTTCTGGTAGGGGTACCTTTTCTTTACGTTTTTTCGTTTTACCGACAGACCGTTCCGGAATGTTTATCGACACTTTTCTTCTCTTCGTTTTTCGTTTCCTCTTTTCCTTTCTATATTCGTAGACTTACGTCTCAAGGTTTCTTATCGTTCCTCTCTATTCTTTCGGAAGAAGTCGCTAGTTACGTTTCTTTATCTCCTTTTGTTGTCTTACCCTTTCTGATCTCTAGAGAAGTTCTTTTAATCTCTATGGTTTCCTTGTAAAGTACGTTTCTACCCGAGCTATTTCCTGTCTTTACCATACCTAGATTGTCTTCGTCTTCTATAATTCTTCTCCACCGTTCTTATGTGTCTTCTTGACATGTTTTTTCTAGAAGTACTGGGTCTATTAGTGCTACCACACTAGTGAGTAGATCTCGGTCTATATGACCTTACACTTCAGTTCACCCGGAATCTTTCGTAGTGATGTTTGTTTCGATCACCTCCACTACCTTAAGGTGAACTCGATAAAGGTTAGGACGTTCTACTACGACACTTTCACGACGTGAGTTGTACGGTCGTTTAAACCTTTTAAGTCGTCACCGGTGTTCTGACCTTTTCAAGTCAAAAGAACGGTTAAGGTTTCTTTCCGTTACGGTTTCTTACGAGTTTGATGACGTGTTAACGTGAGTAGAGTGTACGATCATTTCATTACGAGTTTTAAGAGGTTCGGTCCGAAGTCGTTATGCACTTGGCACTTGAGGGACTACAAGTTCGACCAAAATCTTTTCCGTCTCCTTGGTCTCTAGTTTAACGGTTGTAGGCGACCTAGTACCTTTTTCGTTTTTTTAAGGTCTTTTTGTAGATAAAGACGAAATAACTGATACGGTTTCGGAAAGTGACACACCTAGTGTTATTTGACACCTTTTAAGACTCTCTCTACCCTTATGGTCTGGTGGACTGGACGGAGAACTCTTTAGACATACGTCCAGTCCTTCGTTGTCAATCTTGACCTGTACCTTGTTGTCTGACCAAGGTTTATCCTTTTCCTCATGCAGTTCCGATATATAACAGTGGGACGAATAAATTGAAGATACGTCTCATGTAGTACTCTTTGTGACCTGACCTTCTTTGTGTTCGACCTTAGTTCTAACGGTCCTTTTTATAGTTAGTGGAGTCTGTACGTCTACTGTGGTGGGAATACCGTCTTTCACTTGTCCTCGATTTTTCGGAGAACTACTTTCACTTTCTCCTCTCACTTTTTCAACCGAATTTCGAGTTGTAAGTCTTTTACTTGTAGTACCGTAGGCCAGGGTAGTGAAGTACCCTTTATCTACCCCTTTGTCACCTTTGTCACAGTCTGAAATAAAAACCCCCGAGGTTTTAGTGACGTCTACCACTAACGTCGGTACTCTAATTTTCTGCGAATGAGGAACCTTCCTTTCAATACTGGTTGGATCTATCATATAAGTTTTCGTCTTTGTAATGAAACTGCTGATTCCAGGCAGATCAGTTCCAATACCAAAAAGGTCATCAGTACATACCTACACTCTCAACCTGACACTTCTTTCGACTCTCGACTTCTTAACTACGAAAATTTGACACCACAACCTCTTCTGAGAACTCTCAGGGAACCTGACGTTCCTCTAGGTTGGTCAGGTAACATTTCCTCTAGTCGGGACTCTAAAGAAATCTTCCTTACTACTATTTCGACTTTGAGGTTATGAAACCGGTGGAGTACACTTCTCAACTGAGTAACCTTTTCTGAAACTACGACCCTCCATAACCCCCGTCCTCCTCTTCCCCTGTTGTCTCCTACTCTACCGACCTACCGTAGTGTCTGAGCTACCTGCACTTAGACTCACTTGAGACCCTCAACCACTACCTGTCCGTTCGGACCGTACGACGCTAAGTACCCCAGCGTTTCTCAGTCTGTGCTGACTGACTTGACTCATACGATTACCCAAAGGGTCCACCGAGTCACCCATTTCTTGGACGGACGTTACGTCCTACACGATCTCTAAACCCAAGTTAAGGATCCAACCCTTCTAGGGGACCTCCTCCCGATTCGTGAGGTAATAAGAGTGGACCTCTTAGGGTACCTGTCTCCTCGACCCTTCCGATATCAGGTATCCAGCGTCTCTCAGTCTGTACTGACTTCGGTGATTCGTGTCATGTACTAGGATAATGGTAAAAGACTCAACAAACCCAAACAAAAGACATCCAGAAAAGGAGGAGAACACAAAAGACGGATCTCTTCAAGGAAATCGTAAACAACATTTCGACCAAATCACCACAACTCAAGAGAATTGAAAACGAATAGACCTTTCGAAAACTAAAGAGGTAGTCAAGACTTCCTCTCAGAACGACCTATCTATAAGAACCAACATCCAAGAAGTAAAAGTAGTGCCATTTATATAGTACAACAAGAGAAGACCGAACATCTCAAAGACAACTCTTTAGTCGACTATTGGACTACCCTCAAGGGAACATGATAAACAGTAAAAAGGGAACGACGAAAATTATAAAATAGAGACAGAACTTAAAAACAGTCGAACTAAAGATACACAGAACCACACAAGAAGGAACCCAAATAGTAAGGACCTTGAGAGACACGAAGGACCTGAACTAACTAATCAAGGATAGGGTATAAGTCTTTCAAAAGTCCATCATAGAGAAGTTTATAAAAGAGTCCAGGAAAGAGAGAGAAAAGGAAGACCCTAGGTACATTAAGTTTACAAATACACAAATTACAACAGGGTCTCCAGAGAATCTGACAGAAGTAAAGTAAAGTAAGAAAGATATATGATGAGACACCGTCTCTAAAGGTGGTAAGAGAGGAGGTGCAGTAAATAGGTAAGAAGACGGAGTCAATAAGACGATAACTAAGGAAGATCTCGTATAAACAAGAAATTAAGAACATCCAGAAACCATTTGAAAAGAACGTATAAGAGTTAAAAACGGAAGTAACAAAAGGACTCTAGGACCTAGTAGAAGTGATGGTAATAAGACTTAATAAATAACTTTTGAACGGTTAAAGGTGAGGTAAACCAAAAAAAAGACCCTGAAATAGAACAGGGAAGTAGACCCTATATTGAAAGACGAAAAAGTAACACTAATTGAAAGAAATTTCAACCTGACACTTCTTTCGACTCACGACTTCTTAACTACGAAAACTTGACACCACAACCTCTTCTGAGAACTCTCAGGGAACCTGACGTTCCTCTAGGTTGGTCAGGTAGGATTTCCTCTGGTCAGGACCAACAAGTAACCTTCCTGACTACGACTCCGACTTTGAGATCATGAAACCGGTGGAGTACGCTTCTCAACTGAGTAACTTTTTCTGGGACTACGATCCTCCCTAACCCCCGTCCTCTTCTTCCCCTGCTGTCTCCTACTCTACCGACCTACCGTAGTGACTGAGTTACGTGTACTCAAACCCACTTGAGACCCTTAACCACTACCTGTCCCTCCGGACCGTACGACGTTAAGTACCCCAGCGTCTCAACCTGCGTTGGCTCGCTGACTTGACTTGAAAGACATTATGTCAAAAACAAAATCGAGGACACTTTGACACGAAGAGCGAAGAAGACAGACGAGAGACTACCAGAGATACCATCCCAATCACCGTTTGAGGGTCTTCTAGATACTGTTCCCCCTGGAAGGTCAAGAGGGCAGGTAGGGACACCACTCAGGAACGGTTGGTTACGGAGGTCTCCTCCGGGAGGTTGTGATCGTCCATAAAAACCAAGTCAGACGACACCCCAGTGACGAGGAGAGGAGACCCAGAACCGCACGTGTCTTAAAACAAACACGGGAGCTTCTGACCTCAGAGACAAAGGGGATCAGGAGACCTTCTTCAGTATATTAGTTTAGGACGACCGGGAGTTTCGGTCTAAGGACCCCTAAGGGTCAGGGAAACAACCTAGGGGTCCGACCCTTCGGACTGTACCCCAAGTCTTGGAAGTGTTGTCACATTCTTGAAGAAACCATAATAACAAGAGGGTCAGACACCCAGTAGGTGGACCGTCCGCACCCTAAACTAAAATAGTATTAACAGGGGGAGGATGGTAGAACGACACCGAAGAAGAAACAGAGACCTGAACCCAATAGAAAAATACCACCCAAGGTCGTAGGACGACAGTAAACAACAAGTTATCGATCAACGTTAAAACCACGAGAGCGTCCTCCTCCACTCACACGTATGAAGATGAGGTGATAGAACTTGACCTCCTAAGTCAAAGAAAGGAAAGAAGAAAGTGAGAAAATCAATAAATTAAAACCGAGGTAACTCAGTATAAACGTTGTAAGTCCTAAAAAACAACTCCGGACACCCGAGAACCATCGCTACGTACCTGAAGACAGATCAACACCATGGGTCCAAAGTATCATACGGCAGGGTCCTCGACATTGACGACCGAGTCATCAACACCACGTATCCGAATCTACGGGACACCGTACACCCTACAACCAAGAGGTTGGTCCTTAGTTTGACCGTAGAAGACATAACCTTCCCTCTAAGAATTGGTAACCTGATGGTCCCTTTAGGGACATGGAAGTAAGAAAAAGACTATACAACCTAGTAGAAATGATAGTACTGAGATTTAAGAAAAAGTCCACCCAAGGTTAAGTAAATCAACGAGAACACCCGAAAAGAGAATAAGGAAGTAGACCTTATATTAAATGGTGACACATTGAAAGACACACACAGTAGAGGAAAGACGTCTGAGTCAAGTCAAGTCAACGAGTCAGCACAGGCTAAGAAACGCTGGGGTACTTAACGTCGTGAGGTCCGGAGGGACAGGTAGTGGTTGAGGGCCTCAAGTGAGTTTGAGTGCAGAGGTAGGTCGGTAGAGTAGGAAACAGCAGGGGAAGAGCAGGACGGGGGTTAGGGAGGGTCGTAGTCTCAGAAAAGGTTACTCCGTTGAGCAGCGTACTCCACCGGTTTCATGACCTCAAAGTCGAAGTCGTAGTAAGGAAGGTTTCTTGTGGGTCCTGACTAGAGGAAATCTTACCTGACCAACCTAGAGGAACGTCTGATCTCCTGACATTATTGAGGAGAACGAAGACCACATACGGGAACCGACCTAGTACCACTAGGACGTCTGAAGGACCTTTCACCGTGACCATGGACGGGTGACCACTCACCTCGATCCAGAACAGGGACACCACTCATCCCACACAAATATCCACCGACACTCGAGTCACACCGAAAGTCAAGTCAAGTCAGAGACCAGTATATGGTGGTAAACATTGGGGTACCTGACGTCGTGCGGTCCGGAGTGACAGGTGGTGGTTGAGGACCTCACACGAGTTTGAGGACAGGGAACTCAACTACTACGGAAGGTTGGTAGAGTAGGAGACAACAGGGTAAAAAGAGGGTAGAAGTTAGAAAGGGTCGTAGTCCCAGAAAAGGTTACTCAGCTAACAAGTGCAGTCCACCGGTTTCATAACCTCAAAGTCGAAGTCGTAGTCAGGAAGGTTACTTATAAGTCCTGACTAAAGGAAATCCTTTTGTCAATCTTGACCTGTACCTTGTTGTCTGACCAAGGTTTATCCTTTTCCTCATGTAGTTCCGACATATAACAGTGGGACGAATAAATTGAAGATACGTCTCATGTAGTACTCTTTGTGACCTGACCTTCTTTGTGTTCAACCTTAGTTCTAACCACCCTCTTTATAGTTAGTGGAGTCTATACGTCTACTGTGGTGGGAATACCGTCTTTCACTTCTCCTCGATTTTTCGAAGAACTACTTTCACTTTCACCTCTCGCTTTTTCAACCGGATTTCGAGTTCTAAGTCTTTTGTTTCTAGTACCGTAGGCCAGGGTAGTGAAGTACCGTTTATCTACCCCTTTGTCACCTTTGTCACAGTCTGAAATAAAAAGACCCGAGGTTTTAGTGACGTCTACCACTAACGTCGGTACTTTAATTTTCTGCGAATGGAGAACCTTCTTTTCAATACTGGTCCGATCTGTCATATAAGTGTTCGTCTCTGTAATGAAACGGCTGATTCCAGGAAGATCAGTTCCGATACCAAAAAGGACACCAGTACATACCTACACTCTCAACCTGACACTTCTTCCGACTCGTGACTTCTTAACTACGAAAACTTGACACCACAACCTCTTCTGAGAACTCTCAGGGAACCTGACGTTCCTCTAGGTTGGTCGGGTAAGACTTCCTCTAGTCGGGACCCTAAAGAAACCTTCCTTACTACGATTACGACTTTGAGGTCATGAAACCGGTGGAGTACGCTTCTCAACTGAGTGACTTTTTCTGACTACGACCCTCCCTAACCCCCGTCCTCCTCTTCCCCTGCTGTCTCCTACTCTACCGACCTACCGTAGTGACTGAGCTACCTGCACTCAGACTCACTTGAGGCCCTCAACCACTACCTGTCCCTCCGGACCACACGACACTAAGTACCCCAACGTCTCAGCCTGTGCTGACTCGCTGACTTGACTACCGACATTACCTCTTCCGTTACCGTGGAGTGAGGTCATGAGAACGGACCTTCTAGGGTACCTACCTCCTCGGACCATCCGACACCAGGTACCCCAGCGACTCTCAACCTGTGCTGACTCGTTGAAGTGAAAGAAAGTGAATTATGCACGAGTGACCGGTTAACATGGAAGATCCCGACACGACAATGTCATGGATGATCGGTGTACACCGACAAATTTAAATTCACTTATATTTCATCTTAATATGTTAGTCAAGGAGGTAATGTGACCCGTGTAAAGTTCTCAACCGATCATCGATATCATAACCTTTCGAGACTTAATATCTTATAAAGACGGTAGGATTCTTCATGGTATCCTGTCGATACAAGATCTCTTTCAAAGTTGTTATTATTTCATCATCAATAAGAACACAACTACGGAGTCCCTCGTCTAATGGAACAGGAATGTACCAACCCTTACGGATACCAATACCGATACTACTAATTTTAACAAACAAATTCGTCCAATTTGTTTACGAAACCTTACGACATAGTCCTTAATCGACCTCTAAGGTTTTAAGTCCTAAAGAGATAAACACCTGGGTTCAATCACAGTAAATGAGAGATCCAGTTGGAACTTTCGATATGAAAAAAAAAAAAAAAACGTAATAAAGACCGGTCTCCAGTGGAGAGTGGGGTGAGGTCGGAGGACGGTGACTACATACACAACTACATTTATTACTGGATAAAGGACCAGTGATAGTCGGGATTTTGTAAACAGTTGAAACCGATGAAAGGATCTTTTTTAGTAACCCGTCAAAATAANGAAAAAAAAAAAAAAAACGTAATAAAGACCGGTCTCCAGTGGAGAGTGGGGTGAGGTCGGAGGACGGTGACTACATGCACAACTACATTTATTACTGGATAAAGGACCAGTGATAGTCGGGATTTTGTAAACAGTTGAAACCGATGAAAGGATCTTTTTTAGTAACCCGTCAAAATAATGAAAAAGTGACTCACTGTAGAAATCGTTTTCGTGGGAGGAAGGGATGTCATAATCGGTCCGGACCACTTTTATCTATTGAATAGTACTACAAAGGACAACATATACTAAGTTCATAGACTCGAAATTAACGACTTACATAGTATCTACCTTCTTGTAAGAAAACTATATGAGGATTGTTAAGTACATCATACCACTTTATATCTACTTAGCCTTACTCCCACTCCTCTGGTACCCCGACTCCGAAGAAAAAATACAAACCGTACAAACCCAATTGTTTCCCTATTCCCGGGACTGTACAACGACATTCAGGACGACCATATTCTCTCCACCCGTCCCAGGAGGTCCCTCAGTTGGTACTATTTTCTTTCCCAGGATCCGGAAAATAGTTTCACATAAGAACCGAAAAGAGGATCTGAACACTATAGTACGAACAATCGTCAAATCAGATAGGATAGACAAGTTTCAGGTGGACTGGTCTACCATGTCCAACATTTGATTCTGGCAGTGGTTTCAGACAGGTGGGACAGGGGACCCTGGGTAATTCTTCCCTCGTATGTCGTACGATGAGAAAGTTACACCGGGAAGTTGATTATTATTCGACTCGTTTTGGTCCCCTTTCGCACCGTCGTCTCCTGATTCCCCCACTCTCTTCAAAAACAGGTAGTAGTGCTGTAGTCTTTTACGGTAAAAGGACTAAAAAGCTGGGGTTTATAGATGGTCAACAAGGTAAATTAGGTAGTAGTTCCGACAGGAAGGGAGGAAGGTTCATGGAGACTTTACACAGGCTGGAAGGGGGTAAGGTGGTGGTAGAACCTAATCTAACGAGACGCAAGTGTGTCATGGTCTCTCCCCGTAGCTTTTACTGTTTAGACTTACCTAGTGGAGAGGTACATTTCAGTGACAAGTCACATTCCTGGTTTACGAGTTGGACAGAGAATCCTGGATAGACCGACTGGGGACGATATGAGACACTGGAGTGGAGTTGAAGTAAGGAATAATACTACGAAGACAGTGTTTCCGAAAAAAATAAGGACATTCAAACTGAACAAGGACGGAGACCCGGAGACATGTACACCATGGAACACGAGTCTCTTGAGTAGAGGATTAAGGCAGAGTGGAGTTGAGTATGAGCATAGTCGAATCATTAGTGTGAGGAGAGGGAACCTTGATCCAGTCGAACTCCAAAATACAAATACACCCACTGATAAACTAATTGAGAGGGTAATCAGAATATTCGAGGTCTCCACCATATATAAAATAGAAGATGAGTTTTGACAGTAGGATCGAGGATTGTTTATACGGACCGTCCAACTCTGCACTTAGTTAGAAACAACTGGTTCATTCATCAATGAAAATGAACGGTCCTCTCCTCGCACCATATATCTTCTTCGACAACTAAATTTCTCGGGACTCAAGTATAGGGTCGAGACGGTTAAACAATCGATCTACTAGAACCCGTTCAACTAAATGATCAGATTCGAAGTCAGAAACGTAGTCATTTTACCCGTCTTGGTATAAATGTACTGTCACACTTCCCATTTCTATAACATACGGTTGACCCGTGGGTCATCCAAGAGTTGTTTGTCTGTAGTAGCAATAGTAAGATAAACCTCTGTCGGACTTCCTTTCATGAGACCACCTCCGGTGTCCCGTGAGTCCTCCTTCACTGTCTAATGTGGGTTTTCCTTTGTCTATCATTGTAAAAAATAATTTATAATGTCACCTAGTTTTTCATGTTTTATAGAGAACGGACGATACACTAACCCTTTGATAACCGTGCATTATGTCATAGTTTTCGTCATTATTCATGTTAAACCTTTTGTATGTTTTAACTCACAAATATCAACCGAGTCGTAAAAAGACCATCACAAATTTGATTACGTTTCCAATGAGTTATTGGAGAGGTAACCCTTTGATATATTATAGTGACCCGGTACAACGATATATGTTTATTAGTGGAATGTCTCGTATCTCCAATGTATCGACCTTAGTGGTTTTCATATGTTATAAATGTTGTGTCCTTTCAAATTTTTTCATATTTGTCGGTTCTCTAATACGACGATAAGAAGTCTGTATAAAGTTGGTACCCCTCTGTTCGTCTTATAGTTTATGTAGTTGTCGGTTGTGACCTTAAATTCACGAGTTCTATTAGTAACGTTACCACACCCAGAGTGGTCCCGTTTGAACAAGGGTAAAAAGAAATTTTAACCCTGTTCTTATTTTGATCTGGTCTACCCTGAACCGACTGGTGGTGGTTTACACTGAAACACCCTGTTGTTCACTTCTCTTTATTTTCAAGAGAAACTTCCGTGTGATGTATTTTATAAAAACACCCTAGTGGAACTTTAAAGGTAGTCTGTGTGGTTGTGTCACTTTATGTCATGAACTCTTAAGTACGTGGTCCAGTCTTTCAACATTTCAGTTACAGCTCAAAATTGTTTGGGAAGACATATACGGGACTATTTGTTCACTTGAATTCTCGGAGATCGATCATTTATTTATTCAGTCAGGACACCGTTTATAATGTTCAAGGTTAGTGAATGATCCTCTTATGAATTAAGACTTTGAATCAACCCGACCAAAAAAAAAAAAAGGAAATTACAACTCAACGGTTTTCGATTTGGTCTTCAACATACCTTTGAAAAATTTTTTTATAATAAATCTTAGAGGTTTAGAGGTCATTTAGTGCCAGAATCACGTAAAACTTAACGTTGTAAAGAACCTTCGGCGTGAATCATTTATCTAAATACTGAGGTGACGGTTAATCTAAGGTGTCAAAGGAAATGTCTTGATGGTTATTGTTACCAAACTAACGTGTTTCTTTCCGAACACGTTACGGTAAGTTATTATTCCGGGGAACTTGAGTTTGTTACGTTTGTTTCGGGATAAATTCTGAAAAATTTTACATCAAGAGTCGGTTACTTCTTAAGTTACCAGAAAAACTTTCTAAAGGTTCTAGAGACAAGTCTCAAAATTTTGTTTATTGTGTGACGAAGACGACCCTTACAGATGGGAGTAGAGACATGAACAGGACTACAAAACGGCTCCCATACTCGAAGGAGTCTGTCGTTGTCACTCAGAGGAGAGCCTTCTCTACTCTGTTTGTTTTCGACCTGATGCAATTGTAACAAACTTTTACCACACTAGTTTAAGGTTGTACTACTTTGGTCTGACTTTAGTAACGTCACCCCTTTTGTTTACGGGGGAGAAGGCTTGCCTATCCACTCGAGGTGGCCCCTGTGTACGGGGTCAAAACTCTTTGTTTGAGTGTCTGTGGTACATCCTAGATCAGGTACAGTCGACGTCTTTGTGACCGCAAAGGGGAAGGAGGTACAGGAGACTGAGACTGGTAAGTCAGATCACGTTGAAAGAATATATACAAGATCGGTCGTAAAACGGTCGACGTTAACTCTAATAAAAGGGGGTGAGATAGAACACGTTATCGTCCTATTAGACGTAAGTGTGTAAATATTAGATTTAAGATGATCAGATAGATACCAAGATAATTTATATATATACATATATAATAAGGTGTCCTTCCATTTATTAATTAACTTCGTTTACCTTGAGAATTGTGATCTAGAGATGTAAGAAAACAAAGGTGGAAACCTATAATTCATACAATGTTACTTATAAACCGAAGCATAGTATCTCTGTAAAGTTATGTTTACGTACCGTACGTACCGAACCAAATTCTCGGTGTCAAAGTAACAAATGGTCAAAACTAATAAAACGTCAGCTCAATGGATAAATCTTCAACTTTTAATAGTAGTTGAAAGTATCTTAATTTATAGAGTCTCCATTTTCTGAACCTATTGATACTAAGATTACAGATGGTCAGCGAAACCCCGTCCCCTCCCAACCGACCCCTCAAGTAGTTTCGTCAAAATCGTCCCGAACACTGGACCTTCCTTTCAGGTGAGACACAGTTATTCTGAAATTTGTGTGAATCTTTTTACGCAGGTGGAACTACAATGTAGAACAGTCGGATATCCTATTTCACCGTTCTTACTGTTATATGTAAGAAATGTAGAAAACTGACGCACTCGTCGAATTGGCAAAGAAAGGTTGTCATTTCTTTTAGTAAGTCACCTGACATAACGGTCCACCAATTTTTGTACCGTGTTTTGACACACACGTATGTGTGTTTAGAGTGTGGGGTATTTGGGTTCCTCCTACCAAACGAACACTTTGCTCATTAGGTCATACGATCAATGGGGGTTTCTACACCGGACACTCCAAGAAGAACCCTTATCGTTCTTTGGTTGGACTACTCCGTTGCACTGTTGGATAATGACCTTTCTGACACCGGGTCCCGTCCATAGACCGTGGACCCGGAGGGCGACGAGTGAAAGAAGACCTATCAGTTCGAGGTAGGAGAAGGGTCGGGGGAAAGGGTCTGACAAATTTCCCTAGAAACGGTTGTGGTTACATTTAGTAAAACCGAAGACAAGATTAAAGACTTTAAGGATTTTATAGACACGTCGGGTGTTTATACAGGAGATCTGAGAACAATAAGTCGTCGAACGACGGTCACTCCAAAAACAAAAATACTAAGGAGACCATACATCCTGTCAAAGTGTCGGATCTATTCCATTCATGTTATGAGCTACAAAAGTGTATTGGGTTATGAAGTTTCGTCTCGTAAACCGTCCCATTCATTCGTCACATATTCGAGAAAGTTGATACGGTAAATACTCCTTGTTTTAGGAATTCAACGTCTAAACGTTTCCTTGTAAGAAACGTGACAACACACGAGTTGCCAAAGAAAAAAGTAAACAAGGTGATCTTAGTCAACGAAGTTAAACATTTGTTACTGTAATGGTGGGTTTCGACGAGTTTTATTCTTCACCTTTTTAATGTTTGTGTGTAGTTGTTGACCCTGTCAGTCAGAAATTTTGTTTTATTTTCTGGACGTTTATTTTCGCTATGACAAATTAATTTTTTTCTTTTTTTTTTTCCTTCTTTGGTCCTCTTTTTATCCTAATGGACATATATTTAATCCACTCGTTTGTCACTATACCCATCAAAATTCTTCGTTTATATATGTCAGTCAAATTGTCACAAATGAAGAGACCTAACAAATTATCACAGTTTTACTTTCTAGAGAACTTCAAAGTGATATGTAACGTAACTAACTTGGAACCTCTCAAAATACTTCTCCCCCGTAGGGAACCGTACAAACGGTCAGAAGGAACGGGGCAGGAGACTTTACAGATGGGAAAAAACGGGTCTAACAAAGGACTGGTAGTCTTGAGTCTACCTCAGGAGATTCAAGAAGACCTATGTGCACTTAGGGAAGGGTTCTGGGAGCACGTTTCACTTGGTAGATCCCACGCTCCCGGAGACACAGCCTTCCCCAGTTCTAACTGGTCGGTTCCGGCCTTAGTAGGGTCTTTATGGTCCATACAAGTGAAGGGGAGGTCCGGGGAATCCGGTCCTGACTAGAGTGGGGATCTAATCTTCTTTATGACTGAAGATTAAGAGGTTCGGTAGTGGGGTCCGCGTCCTCACTTCGCAACAATTGGTGCAGCGATAAACCCTACGACCCGTCCCGGCCCGAATGTCAAAGCATGACCCCACATGTCTACTGTCGACTCTTCTACCCTTCCGCCGAACTCCTAAATATCGTCGATTTCCCATTTACGACAACACGTTTTCCAGGGGTATACTTGAAGGATGCCCACACCGACGTCGGTCCACAGACATATCGACGACTCTTAAACAACCGCTACATTTTTAAGGAGAAACGTAGTGTTCGCTTACCTTTCGTTCCCCGACGTACTCACCTCTCTCGTGTCGGACCAAAAAGTTCATGACGTCTCTTACTCACATGGGTCGGCCCTCGGACCTCAACTCCGGGCTCGATGTGTCCGAGGGTCTTATGTTTGGACCCTTCTACCCCCTCCTCTCCCCGTCGAACACCGAAAGGCTCCACGAGGGTCTCACGGGTGACACGCGCCGGAACGACGGAAGCGAGAGGACGAGGCTCCGGAAGAGGAAGGGTCTCTGGAGGAACCGTCCCAGGTCTCCTCTGTGCCGGGCCCGGAAAAAGGGTCGTTAATGTTCCAGATTTAGGAGGTCCGACGCGAACTACCCGGCGCGACGCGGTTACAAGACTCCCGAGTAAAAGGCCACCTCCTACCCCACCTGGTACGAAAGGTAGAAGGACTTTAAGAGGTCAGAGTGTCCCACTCCGAAAGGGCTGGACCTTTCGCTAAGTCCTATAAAAAATCCCCGGCTGTACCAGTATCCGCTATGGGCTGTCCGGAACCCCACTGTCAGAGCTGAGACCGATAAATACTGGACCTTGACCCTCCACGGGAACGAGAGGACCCCAGGTCCGCGACTCACCCGGTCCGGGTCCCGGAACGGCCACCCAAACACCCCCAAGAACCCTTCCGAGTCTAGGCAACCGACTAGTAGACACCCCCGAAGGTGACGTCGGCTGAAAAACAGAACGTCTACATCTCTGCGGTCTATTAAGTGCACCTCGAAGAGAACCACAAACACCCTTCCTTTTCTTGACAAAAGACAAAGGGACATGTACAGGGACGTCCCCATGAACCTACAGACAAGTAACACGTCTACCACAAGCCACACGGATATCTCCGACACCTCCACTCCTCTACTCATCTTTAGCCGGTCCTTCGATCCG
This sequence comes from Capra ibex, assembly GCA_006410555.1. Classification (NCBI taxonomy): domain Eukaryota; kingdom Metazoa; phylum Chordata; class Mammalia; order Artiodactyla; family Bovidae; genus Capra; species Capra ibex. Next base: position 1,960,634 of record SJYO01007308.1, read on the forward strand.
TACACCCTCACCCCTTCACGGGAAAAGAGATTGTCAAAGAGGAACGGGAGGACATAAAGAACGAAATCCTGTATCCCTAGCCGGTCCCCCGATTCCACTACGAACCTCTTCGACTTCGCCACCCCGAGGCTAGCTGAATCAAACAGTACGAATTTTTACAGTGACTACGGGAAGGAGAGGAGACTCCCGAACGAAGCCTTTGAGACGTGTACGACCTAGTGGCTACCGGCCAACTGACGGTACACCAGTCACGAAACCGGTACTACCCGGACCCTGTCTGAACTCGTAGCCAGTAGGGACCGTTAGTGAAAGAAGAACGACTAGTTTCCCCCACCCCTCGGTATCCCCATCGACGACCTCTCCGACCGAGGCGACTGGACCCTGTTTTCGAAAAAGAACCGGTCGCCCCTGTACTACGGACCCAAGGGGGAACTCATTTCGTCCCCCCACATTAATTCAGGTACCAAGAGTAAGTACCCGGGTCAGTTCAGAAACAGAAACTTGTACAGTTTGCTGACCTGGTGTTCCTGGAAACCCCAGACGAACTCACGTAACACCTACAGCAGTGACGGGTCGACCAGGTGGAAGTGCCACGTCAACCGTTACATTAGACGGTAGCGTCCCTCGAACAGTAGGAGGGGGAGTGAGACCAAACGGTCACCCCCGACACACCACCTCTTCGGTCCCTTCCTACGAAGGACCTCGAGTAAAAGTCCCGAGAGACATTTTGTCGTCCCGAACCCAAGAAAACTCAGGTGCTCTCGTGACCCTCTCCATTCCCTGACAAACGGTCAGGGCCCTTAGTCCCGGTCTAGGGAAAGTCCCCGGTCTCCCCGTGAGCGGTCACCTCCCCGTCCGGGGAAGAGAGGACGGAGGAGACGGTGGAAGAGTGACAACCGTGGAACTAGACAAAGTAACAGAAAAAGACCCAGACGAACCCTGTGGTTCCCGGAACGACGTTTTAGGACCATGGGAAGGTTAAAAAAGAAACACAGACGATAACCCTCTCCGAGTCACTACGAAAAGACCAAATGTCAGAGAACAAGGAAGAGAACGAGACTACTTTGGACCATTCTATATAACGTTTTCTACCAGTCTTCCTTCGGTTTACGTAACTGTGAAATACGATACTTTTTTTTATGATGTGGGTCGTCAAAAGACTTTTGTCCGAACAGTCAGTCGAGTAACTCAAAGACATTTCGAAATAATGAGGGGTTAGTACCGAGATTTGTTTCTTTAGATTTAATGTCTTTCGTAATCCTCTTTATACGTATAAGTGAAGTCAGGGAATTCTCTATGGATAGTTTTGTCGTGTCACAATGTATGACGACCACATGTTAGTATAGTGAGGAAGAACTAAGATTATATGTCATATTAAGACTCCAACAGAAGAACAGTTTAGTCAGTTAATAGGTTTACCCAAAATTTAATGTACAACACGAAATACTGTGAAACCTCTTTCTAAGAAAAAAATTCGTAGAAAGTTTTAGGTTGGGGTACAGTTGTTCGTTGTTTGAATGATATTAGTGAACAAAAAGAAATCCTCTCGTTCATAGTAGGATTGCACAAGTTAAAATACCACGTATTTTAATCACTACGAAAATAAAATATGGGTCTCGGTCTACTGTACGTCCATTTTGACTTTATGACTTTTTAATCTGTACGTCTTAGTCGGGCAGATGGACTCCCTGTCTTCCTGAGATTCAGGAAGCTCCGACGTCGTTTGATGTACAGGTAATTTCGACTTTTACTTCAACAGTCTTAAGTTCGTCACTTACGGTGGTGTTTATGTCGAAAAAAACAAGTAACTTTATGTAACATCAGTTACTCTACCTACGAGAAATACACAGGGGCAACTGTCTTCAACACCCGTGTTAAGCTGGGTAAGTAACGTAATACATCGAGACGTTTGAAACTGGAATCTTCCAGTAGAATTGAAAGGTAGACCCTGGGTCGACTGACCGTTCAAGAAAGTTTTGAAGACAGTAAGACGGGACTGTACAGACCCCCCTCTTGTCAGTGTTTTATCAACATAGTTCGACCACAAAAAAGGGAGGGAGGTAGAATAAGTACTTATAAAAAGAAGAAACAACAATTCCTTTCTTCACAGGTGGTGAGATCATAAAACCCCGTTCTGACTCCTACGACCACCTCCCCACGTATCCTTGTTTTCAAAATTCCTTAGTATGGGTAAAGTATCTCTAAAGAGGAATTTAGGTGAAGTTCTATAGGGACAAAAGATTCCTACGAATAGTAGAAGAGGAAAAACGATAGACATGATTATCGACGGAAAAGGTCATGTTTATAGTAATAAACAAGTTGTAATTGTTAGTAGTAACCAGAGACCTTGAATATAATGTACTTTTATGTTTTTTTACTTTTGCCATTCCCCTTCTCCGTTTGACCTAAATTTACTACAAGAATGTCCCGACACCCCCTAAGAATCATGGTGACTATAAATACACTAGATCCGGAACTCAACGTATTTCAAGATCAAAAACCATATCTTCCAGAAACTTTCGATCCGTCTTTTTTTCAATTCCTGGGAAAAAGATCCTACCGTACAATACTAAACAGAACCATACAATTTACCATGGAAGGGGGTGTTTCGAACTTTAGGTTAATGAACTTCTATCACCCAAACTGGTCTTCACGAAAAATAAGGTGACTCAAGTGACGAAGTGTAACTTTTGTAGTTTTTTTTTTTTTTTTTTTCTGTTATTTTTGTTTTAAGTTAGAGGTTTTGTGTTACTTTTCTTTATATGAGTGAGTTATTATACTTAGACACATCCTCCACTCTCTCCGTTAAGAATGGAAAGCCAGTTGGAACCTCTCCCACACTCTAAGGTTCATCAAATCCATTGGACTAGTATTACTGGAACCAGTGAATCTATGAGTATCAAGGACTCCCTTGGACAACCCTGAATATCCTTTGTCCCTCAGAATTCCGAAAGTCCCAAAGACACCGGGTGTCCCGTAGTCCGAACTGAGAACTGTTACCAGAACGAGATCGACTACCCGAGTCCCGTACCGATTCCTAAGGAGGGAGTTGAGTGTTTAGAAGTACGGGTCTCACCTCGGTAAGTTTCCAGTTGACCGGAGACCCAGGAGTCAAACAGGAGAACACGAAACCGTCACGACACGTATACCATAGTTTATCTTGAGTGACTAGGGTTCGGGACATTATTTAGTCGTCCGGTTGTTCTAGTTCCTTCTTACCTTACATTCGGAATTGAACCTTAAAGGAACGAAAACCGGTAAATATAATGTTCGAACGTCTACAAATCTTTGGAGACGGAGTAAAGGAAAGGGGGGAAAATTATTAATCTCAAATTTTATTAATGCTTTCTTTAAAGAGAAGAACCATAATTATAGAAGAATGTGTCCTCAGTCAACCCATTCAATTAAAGATCAATCCTCTAACCCCACACACAACACACAAAATTCGGTTACAAATTAATCCCTCAGAGAATACACGAGTAATATTTGGACTAAAAATCCCCCACAAATTATAGTCGTGATTTTAAGGGAGTCCCAAACTTAGAATCTTGTACGACAGAGGTTTACACCGACGATTCAAAACAACAACAAAAAAATTACCCGTCGTCTCAAATAATAAGTACAACTTTATCTCGGATCTAGTCGGGGTACTGACCGACCTGTGACTGTCATTACCGAAGATGGTTTCCCGACGACCCCCGACACCCATCGACCCTGAATAAAATTTTCCAAGTCTTTGATGGACAATTGTTCTCTCTATTAGTACCAAAGTCTCCTTGGTGAAGTTTTAAAGGGATATTTATTATACATGAATTCTACAAAGATTTAACCAGAGTTGGGTTCCGACAACGTGTCTCCAGTCAATGCTCTCCGTTTGTTCGGAGACTTCAAAGGGTTTGTCAAGACGTCTCTGTGTCGTCTAGGGTGCCCACTCACAAAATTTCAGTGTGGGTGAGAAGTCTGTCTGACCGACACTTTCCCGTGTAAAAAGTGTAGTCTCAGGGAACCGAAAGACTCGACTTCTCGAGACTGAGGAAGACAGAGCTTCAACCGGAGACGTGAGTCGAAAGATGTGGTACAAAAACGAAGGAAGGTCTAGGATAAGAACCGGATAGGGTAAGTTGGGAGTGTGACGGGGCCTTCCAGGTGAGGACCCCCTGGACACTTCAAGTCTCCAATCCCAAGTGTCGGACCACAACAGAACCCGTCCCTACTCCGAGACTCACGTTCCGAGGTCCTCTCACGTTCCGAGGTCCTCTGGGGTTCCGTCCTGAGTGGAGGGTCTGTCTGAAGACACCTCCTCGTGCTGAGTGGAGGGTCTGTCTGAAGACACCTCCTCGTGTTGAGTGGAGACTACATAGGACCCCGAAACCCCGTAAGAGAAAAAGAAAGAACGAGAATCTCTAAAGTACAAACTACGCAAACCGAGGACTATGAAAACAGAATAAGAGCAAAAGGACACTTAACAAGAGGACAAAAGCTCCAAACTAACCTCCGTCCCCGAATAGAAGGAGAGGAAATTATTTGGAAAGTATGCCGTCCTAATTGGACTTTCCCGTAGTCTTCTCTCCTAGTCGGTCCCGACCGTTACGGTCATCGTTATAGCTACGACACCCCCTCATACAAAAAAGAGTCATGTTCGTTAAATAGTTCACGGAAGTAGAAAGGGCCAGTTTTGGTCGTGGACCATTGAATGTATGAAGAAATTTTCTGGAGAAAGAGTAAAACGCTTAGACATGTGACTCCTATGGTCACCTGTGTAGGTTTTTAGTGTAGTAATAGTGACAGGTACCTTGGACCGGTTTAAGGTTACCGTTGTAGTGTTATTGTCGTTGATATTGTTATCGACGGTAAGTAATGGTAAGACGGTTGTCGAGAAATAACTCGTGACTGATACACAGTCCGTCACAAGATCTTTGGTTCTATGTGGTCACTTGTTTGGTCATTATCAGTCTCGGGGACTCCAAATGTAAGACGGTCCATTACCGGATCTATTTAATATGTCCAATAAAGTACATTATCGGTGTCACACGTGTCCAGGGATACCTCATAATCATAATGACAACAACAATAAGGAAAAAGTTGTCTACTCCGTTGATTCCGGGTTTTTTCTACTTTATTAAACGGACTCAATGGGACAATCTACACCCTAACTTTGGATCAAGACAGACAGAGGTCTCAAAAAGTAAGTACAGTTTTATGTCTGGTCTGTGACTTCTATTTCTCCAATGCGCTCCGTTTGCGTCGTATCGCCGCTCCGCCGACAGAATCGGTCTCGGGACTCCACCCTTCCCCTGAGTCCTGGTCCTCGAGACAAAACCCCGTGGTTCAATTTCTCCCGGGGTCTCTCCTTCTTCCGTCTGTCTTGTCAGTTCGGTGTTTTTAGTCTCCCGACTTTTTAAGATCGTAAAATTAATATATTGAAAATTTTGTTTCATGTATTTTAACGAGATTTTGCTCTTGTAGTTTGTCGAGATCAAAATTAGACAAAAGGGAAACACTGTATCGCGAACTAGACTTTCCCTTTTTATCGACTACATTAATTTTCCCTACCTAACGTAATGTTAGAGTCAAAGTTGAAGTTACTAATTTCAAAAATATTACGTAAACCATACTAATTACTGAGTGACACCCTAATTATGTTCTGAGTCGGAATTTTTATACTTGAAATTATGCCGTTTGTATTAAACAAAATTTATTCTGTTCAACTGAGTTACTTCTTTTACATGAACCGAATATTTGTTGTATTTAGACAAGCTTATACCCCTTGGGATTAATAAAAATTTGGTTCTGAGGGTCCGTTTTGGAAGAAACCAAACTTATAAACAATCGATAAGACTATAACCAAAGATTGATACGTTAAACCTAGAGTTGATGAATTTGTATGTGTTGACAAGTCCAAACACTCGTGTTTACACCCCTATAAACACTAGCATTATAAAGTCAGAAATTATTTTATGGTTCATTTAATACCCTTTCAGTTTAGGGTTAAATGTCGTGACATCTGTTTTTTAAGTAAATGACTCGTACGAGCCTGTTCCATACACGTTCTTCCGCACTTATTATCAAAGCTCGGGACGTAGACCGTCACCCGGTCGGTACTTCTAGTTGTGTCGGGTACCCCTTATCAATAGAAGTCTAGGGTAATGTTTGACTCAAATTTGTACAATGTCGACGATTTTGACCTTTGACGAGAGAGATACATCTGAATGATTTTATTATACACCGACGGTTTATGGACGAAGGGTGACATTATAATGTCAATTACAAATATATTATTTTTCGTATTGATTCGTCTTCTTCTCTCTTTTTTCGTTAGGACAAGTATGAACTTACATAAGGCAGAGTAGACACTTCAGGGGTTGTAAGGGGATTAACGAAAATAGACGTATCAAGACGGTTGCTGAAGTAAGGGAAGTTGTCGCCGTCCAACCCCCAAAAACAGGTCCTCGTTTTACGTGACTTATAAAATTTAATCCTTCTTATACAATTTAACTGAAATTACTTTTGTATAAAAATAACAATCCTGTCTATCCAAACAAAATGAAAACAAACCAACGGTACCCTTGGGTTCCTCGTAACTTCGGACCCATAAAGTTACCAATAACAAACAACCATGGTGGGAGAGGGGGTGTCGAGGTAAGACATTAACTCTACCACTGTGGTCCTCCCCGAGGGAAATCGTAATGGACTCCCACCCCTTCCTGTCCTCTCCTTCGTCTCTGGTTGTCTTAGTGTATGTACCGGCGATGTGGTGGTCAGTGGTGAGAGGGTGTCCAGGACTCTCAGGACTCGGTTGGGTCGAAATATCTACCCACGATTCCTCTAAAATTAAAGGAATATGTCACGACGTTCAACTTCTCCGTCCCGTTGTAAAGATAAAGTAAAGAAAAGGGAAAGAAAAGAAAAAAAAGACGGGAAGTGAGTTGAGTCGTCGACCGACCTGCCGTCGTTATTTTTTATGTAAAGTGAAACGACCAGTTTCCGGACTTCGGTCTTCGTTCTTTAGACCTTAATTTGCAAAGAACATAGACCTTTCTCCGTACTGATTCCATTTTGACTTAGGTTTGTGTTTGCGACGGACAAGTTCCGAAGGTCTCACCCCCACACACACATACACATATTTCCAGTTAACTCACTAAAAAAAAAAGGAAAGATTTAGTGACTTTCTATTAATATCACCGAGTCCCTTATTTTCGAGGGTTTTATTTTGTTCTTTCCGTCGTCGATTTTCCTTTGTTCATCTTTATACTGGTCGATTTGGGACTTCTTGTCGAGTACCAGAGAGTGGGTCGTGTGTTTGTTAGTGACAAGTATACCACTAAAGGCAAACCACGCTAAAAGTGGCTTACAAAAAAGTCAATGGGACAGTACCATGTTGTGTTAATGAGACGTCCTATGCTAGAATAGTAGACTAATAAAATGTCGTGTTTTCCTGCTTCCGATCATATCCAAGGATTTGTAAATTTGCAAATTGCATGTACACTATGGTAATTTTTGTCCCATCGGTTGGATTCCAGTTGTAACGGGTTGCGTCCTTCGTGACATATCTCAAATCATATTACGTTTTACTGACACGGAACGCCTTCTAATAAGGAGTTTATAAACATTATGTTGTTTCTAAATTAGTCGACGATTTGACATGTCTATTTTCGTTTTTACGTAAGTCGGGGGTTCTTGAGTAATGTGTCCTCTTTATAAAAGTTACCCGACGTTGAGAATTCTTACACCAAACCCAAAAACTACCCATCTTCATTATCCCTTCTCTTCGTTATATAAGTAATCCTTTAGGTCTCTCTAAGGGGCGGGGGGCGGCGGGGGGGGACGGGGCTAGATTACATCAGACTCCTAACTTTCGATCCGTCTATTTACCCGGAGATGATAATGGGTCTAAAGTGTAAAGTCTAATCGTTTTACGAATAAATACTACGGTAATTACCTAGACTTTATCCATTCGGTGACACATAATTTTTTATTGTAAAAAGGTATCCGTATTCTAAACATCGTCGTACTCTAAAATAAAAAGGGATCCTTATTATGTTCTTGTTGTAAAAGGTGGGGTTTCGTCTTTGTCATCCCCTCGGAAAACGATAGTACCTCTAAGAATAATTTAAGTCAGCGACACTTTTCGTTCTAAAAGAAGAAGGAAGAGGAAAAAAAAAAGGAATTTATTTCTACTGAATGTTAGTCGGGTTCAATTTTAATTGTTTAGTTACCGTAATATTGGAACTAAATAATCGTAGACTCGGTGATTTAATAGTAGTATGTTCTTTAACGACCAAACTTTTCTAAAGCCGAAACAATTTAGAGTCCAATTTATTACCACGAGTCATATGATCCCAAAATCTAGACGGAGTAGACTATAATACTTTTTAAGTTATGTAAAGAGATGTCGTCTTCAGTTCCCAGTCGTTTAGATAATGACATTACATTCATTAGACCGTTGGACGGTTGAGAAAAAGGGAAAATAATAATAAAAATTTGTGCTTCCGTCTATTAAAATATAAATGTTTAAGACTTTAGGAGGTCCCGGAACGGAGAGAAAGAGTTGTTTTTCGTCGTCGGAGTGTAAGTTCTTTACATATACCGTGTACAGGAGTAGTAAACGTAAAGTATGTTTTCTTCGTTTCTGGAAGTAGAAATACTTCGTTGTAAGGGGAGGGGAGGAGTATCCGTCTCCTTCTTATTACAGTCTAGAGTAGTCTTACTCACTGGTGATTACAGAGGACATAACTAATTACGTACGTACCCTACTGACTTGAAACCCCGGTTTTGTAAATCGTTTGTCACGAATTCTCCTCTTTACTCTTAGGTAGATAAATATCTCGAAACTTTTTACTATAATATTATTACAGACCCTGACTAAATCAGACTTCTCATCCTCTTCGTCGTTTAGAAATCCCAACGTAGACTTGGAGTCTAAGTGGGATCAATGAAGTGTCCGTGAAAAGACGATAGTTTAGTCAGTTTTTAAGGTCCGCATCTCTAGATGGTCACGGGAATCTCGTCTTATAAAATCCCCGTCTCCCTTTTTACAACCACATACATAGTCCTGTGTTTACGACGATGATGATGATATGATTTTTTGATATTGATCATGCAAAAAGGTACAGTCATTTTTTCTTTACTATGTAACCAAGGTGACCCCGAAGTCTGGACTATACTAGGGTTTACCTCAGTAATATGGAAGTTCAACTGAGGTCCCGACTATTTAAGATTCCAAACCGGCCTGTAAAGGGAAGAGTCGGTCTTTGACTTTTATATGTTGAAACGACACTTCACACCCTTCGTTAGAAAGTGGTTTATACCTCGGTTCTCTTCCGTACAAAAAGAAAAAATTTCCATTTCATGTGTTTGAACAATTCCAAGGTCCTTTATGCCATTCAAGATTAGAGTGTATGACAAGTGGAGGTCGAGTTCCACAGTCTGGTAGTGAGATTTTTACCTCTTTCTCGTAATCGCCCCCGCCCCCCTTCGATCCATGGGTTTGATTTCAGATTATGTGGTTACCCGATACAGTTCCACTCCTCTTTACCCTTACAAAGGAGTCCCCTGTGTTGTGACCAACTCATATTACCATTGACCCGACGAGAAAGGACAGGAAATTATTCGGTTCGAGGTAGATTCTGTTTACACCCGAGACCTACTTCTAGAGATGGTAAAATGTCACACGCAAAGTCACCTCGTCTTTTTTAACCACACGTCACACCCTCCTCGTTTCATAGTCATTGTCTCTCCTCTTTCTCCTGAAGCCACAGTGGAAGGTTGTCTACTTCTACACTCGAGTTTCGAAAATTGTCGTTTGGTACCTTCCTCCACGGTACGACTGTCCGTCCGGTGCCTCTTGTTCAGTTACCGTCCTGGGAGGACTCGTTTCTTTTACCACCCTCTTGTGTTGTATCCAAGACACATTCTGAATCCAATTCGGTACTTGATGGTTCCCATTTGACAGGTCTCAAGAAACGTTTCCTTCATCCATATTTCTCGTAGTAAATATAAGATGGGATTCTATGGTTTTTCCATACGTCGGGGAATAACAATTGTCGTTTTGTACCGGGGGACAGAAGTCTCTTTAGTGAAGGAATTCTCTTACTAATCAAATGGTCCCCCGAAGTAAAGAATGAGTCCCCCTTCGGTTTCTACTTTTGGAAAACTTCTGTGATTATCAGAGGTAAATGGGGACCTTCACCGTCCTCCCCACAAAGAATCCGGGTAACTACTGAGACTATGCAAGGTTATCAACACCTCACTGACACTTGGATTGATTCGTTACTTTCCTTTCTGCACAACCCTGGGTAGTTTAGTCACCGAACTGAGAGTACTTCCTCCCAGTCACTCTGTCTCCTTCCAGGTCCTACTGTCCAGGGACTTGACTTCCATGTACCCGACACCCCCATCCCCTACTCCAGCCTCCCACCCCTTTCTTTGAAGACCAACAGAATGTATAACTACTCCGTAATGTCATAATTATCGTCGACCCAGTACATAATTTAAGGATTATTGTGGTCCGGGAAACATATGGATAGTAGTTAAACGACTCCTTCTTTGACTCCAATTCACACTTTATTGATAATTTCCTGATCACTTTTTGTATGTCGATAACACACGGTTTCAAACTCAAGTTTATGCTAGACGGAGAGACTGGACAGAAGTGGAGTCTTTCCATCGACTCATAGAAGTCTTTAATAGACTCTTCGTGGTTGTGACCCTTCTATGGCTTTACTAGGGAGGACCCAATTCCCTTCAGGCTCGAGGATTCCGTCTTCGTCCCACTCGTGGGAGGCAAAGAGTCTCGGTCGTCTGGATGTCTTATGTGTGCACCGGCAAGGTGGTTCCCAGTGCCGTCAGGGCGTCCTCGTCGGGATACCGACCGGTGACCGGTGACGAGGAGCATGTCATGCGGTCCTATTGGTGTGGTAGTGAGAGGTTTTCCACCATTGGGACCTACGTGGGCCGTGTTGGACTGCGACCTGCCATTCTCTTTGAGCCCTTAGCGTAGAGGGTGCCTGGGGTCGGACGTCGTGACTTGAGACTGGGACAGACTCCGGGGGTACCGGAGGGGTCGATCTGAGACGAGGAGCACGAACTGAGGACGTCACGGAGGAACGACGAAGATTCTCCCAGATCTGACCGCAACCAGTCAGGGTATCGAAAGGTCACTTCTGGTGTAACTTCTTTCAGCTGTACCTAAATTCTTTCCGACTGAAATGTAGGGTCCCTAATTTTATACACGAGTGTTGTCTCCCGTACCTACCATTTATCGTTGGGTCCGAAGGTGTTACGGGGTCGTTTTCGGCATTGTTAAGAAGAGTTAAGTTTTTGTTACTGACTGAGTCTTAGTTCAACGTACCTAGACAAAGTTCCCGTCTACTTGTAATAAAGTTCTTATTATCTGTTTATATTGATGTCATAAAAGTCGTACTACACATGGTGGAGAGGGGTACTTTCGTCCGTCACAGGTATGCATTTTCGTCTATTTGTTGATAACGTGGCTTAAGGGTACATTCACTCTATGGTGTCCAAGGTCTCGAAGACTTTACAAGTTGTCAGAGGGGTTTGTACATAGTAAAACTAGGTTGAAACATTATTGAACATCCTTTTGTTTTACAAGGTTCTCCAAAAGTCACCTTCTCAATTCCTATATAAAATTACCATTTGTTAATGTAAGAAGACAGTAGACTATGAAAAAAAAGGGGAAAGAAAAAACCTTTGTACGAAAGACTTAAAAGTTATCACGGAAACACTTCCGTAGACAATGAGTGTATTAACTTTTCTACAAACACGTCACCGTACGAACTCTTATGTCAATAAATTAGAATTACTATTTCGGGACTCCTGTCTTTTAGTATTCATCTTTGGAGAACAATAAATAGTTTTTCTTTTTCCCGATTCTGTGGATTAGATAAGAGTTTAAATTTAAGTACGAACTACTTTTGATAGTTATTTTGGACCTTAGACGTTTCAAAGAATTTATGATGTCACTCCAAGTTTCCCCCGACCCACCCCCCTCATCGTTCTTTTGTTTTTACTCTGTTATTTCCTTGAACTGTCTCTTTTTTGACGACAAACCGTTCGGAAAAAACCCAGTTTGTTTCTTGAACGACATCAAATATCGTACTGTATGTGTGAACTAATCAAACACGGACTCCCACAAAAATGTGAGTTGTCACATTTGAGGTTGAAGATTATTAATGTTGAACGTAAGTCTCCGTTTAAATTCTTAAAAATTTATCTCTAAAAAGTTCCCGACAACAAATAAGTAAATTTTTTTTTTGTCTTTGGTCAAAAAGATGAGGTCCGGGACCGATGCCAAAACAAAAGGAAAAATTTTCAAAGAACTTTTTAGGTCCGTAACCTTTCAATAGTGTCGTAAAATCCGTACAACTCGCTATGTCTCTCTCCGAGAGTACTTTAATGGACTGGCAGGAAACCCCTCTTTAAGAAATGACTACTCTTCGACGAGGTCCGTATCCCGAATGTAGGTGGGTTAAGTCCAGGGAATATTCTTGTTCGGACTCCCCCATAGTAACCTTTTCGTTGTCGTTATGGAATCAGACAAATATAGAGTTGTGACACAGAATATTGTTAAACCTCCCTAACGACCAACGGCCATTCCCGGAAGACACCCACACCCCTTTTCCCTCCACTCTCACAGAGTCACCGTCACAATGTCTTCACAATGGTTGTCTCACGGGGATCCGGTCTCGGGGGTAATGGTTGTGTCACAAATGTTTCTTCTACGGTTCAGGCGTCTGACCGACTGGGATGTACCTACTCCTACCACGTGCGAGAGGGATGACCTGGCGTTCCGTGTCCTGACTTGTCTGCGACTCTCCTATTTGACACTATGGACGGAAACCACGTAGGCCAAACCTTTAAGTCGGAATCTTGAGATGGCTGTCGGGGAAGGTCGTGGAGTAAGGGATGAAGAAACATGTGTATAGGATCTCTTTTGACAGGAAAAACAAATCTAAATTAAGTAAGTTGGGGATTAAGAACTATACAAGTACTACGATATGACCCACGTGACCATTTAGAGTTCCTTTCGATTATGGTGTACCAGGAACGGGAGTTTATATCAAAGAAATAACAAAAACTCAAGATGTTGACTTAATAAAATTCGTTACATATCACTAGATGGAACCTAAGATTGGATTAGTGAAATTCTAGGTCAAATATTTAACCATGTCGGTGATACCTCTCGTCATACCTCCAAGGATTTTTCTGATTTTTATCTCGATGGTATACTAGGTCGTTAGGGTGAGGACCCGTATGTGGGTCTTCTTTAGTATAAACTTTTCTATGTACGTGGGGTCACAAGTAACGTCGTGATAAATGTCGTCGATTCTGTACCTTCGTTAGATTTACAGGTAGTTGACTCCTACCTATTTCTTCTACATGTATATATGTTTCCTTATAATCGGTATCTTTTCTTACTTTATTATAAAAAACGTTATTATACGTATCTGGATCTCTAATCGTATGTGTTTGGATCTCTAATAGTATGACTCAATTCAGTCAGTCTCTTGTTGTTTTTAGAATACTATAACGAATTTACACCTTGAATAAAAGAATTTACTACGTTTACATGAATAAACGTTTTGTCTTTGTCTGAATATCCATGGTTTTGTTGAATACCAATGGTTTTACCTTGTACCACCCCTCCCTATTTAGTTTTCGAACCCTAATAGTATATGTGTGTAATAATATATATCTTATCTATTAGTTGTTCGTAGATGACATATCGTGTCCTTTGAGTTACAAGACTCTATTGGATATACTCTTTTTCTTACTTATACACATAAAAATGTTGACTTAGTGAGACGACATATGGACTTTGGTTGTGTTGTAACATTTAGTTGATATGAAGTTATGTTTTTTTTTTAGGTCAAGTTTAAGATCTAAGAGGACTTTCTAAAACGAGTAAAGTGAACCTTTAAGAGAAGAAAGAAACTAAAGATCATGAAACACTGAGTCGACCATTTCTGAGACGGACGTTAAGGCCTTTGGACCCAAAACTAGGGACCCAACCCTTCTAGGGGACCTCTTCCCTTTCCGATGGATGAGGTCATAAGACCGGACCTTTTAAGGTACCTGACATTTCAGGCACCCCAGCGTTTCTCAGTCTGTGCTGACTCGTTGAAAGTGAAAGTGACTTGAAATAAACATAGATAATGTTGAATGAATGTATTCCAAAAATATCGGAATTCAATAAATTGAGAAAAAGTGCATACATACTTGATCTTCAGGCTAGTATTCATTCGGTTTCCAGTGTCGTGGAGGGTCAAGATTACTCTACGGTATGACTCTTAAGACTCCGACTCGGACCCAAGAACCCCTCGTAGTAGTGCAAGGGAATTGTCAGAGAAGGTACTTACACCATCGTACCCGTGGAGGAGTAACAAACGTGGGGTTAGAACCATCTACAAGTTTTTTGTGGTTAACCGAGAACTCCAGTCATCGTTTCCTTTTTCTGTCAGTTAGTTTACCATTTAGATAGGGTGGGTTCATTTTCTTTGACCGGTTATCCTCTCCCGAAGAATGGTTAAAGTTTTCAGTGGAATCCGTGACAACTATCTGACTGTGACGGGAGTAGGGTTCTTTATGATATACGTTGTAGACCTTGTCGAAACCTAGAAGACTCACTGTGCTTACTCTCCGTAAATGTACCCTCGTTCGGTTGGACCACTTTCGGGTATTTGACACGAGACTCCGAGCCTACTTACCTTGTCCTTTTGACCTGCACTCTCCTCAAAACGGTTCGCATACTTCTGGGTAGGGACTCTTTTACCTCGTACACCTTGTTCAGTCGGGGTCTTCCATTCCATCCCAGCTACCCTTCGGTGTCCACAGAACGAGTCAAACTCCTTCTCACATGTCTACTTCCCACGGAAGGAACGGGAGGGTGACGTCCGGCAGATTCGTCTCTGACCTACTCGAGTCACGGTCGTCAGTAAGTCAGAAACGTCTTGTCCCGTCGACCGTCCGATGTGACACGGATGTCCACACAAATCGAATGTATTTTATAAAAGTCTTTATAACCTCGGTTATAAACATTCAACCCACTAAAGTGTATTTTCAGTAGAGATTCTGTACCTTCCAGACCTTCGTGACTCTGACGTAGGAGGATTCCGTCGTCCAAAGCCGACTAGGATGACCGGAGGGACCGGCCCGACACACACGAACAAAGGACGACGGGTCGGACCCGACGGACACGAGTGGTACGATGGACGGGGGTAGTTGCACCCTCAAACACTGGTGCCTACACCTCGCAACGACGACGTCCCTGGGACCTAAAGGATAAAGACTGGCTGTGTAAACATTTTGTGGTATTTTTCCTTGACGTAGAAGGGACATCGAGTCTGCCATTTCTTAGACGGACGTTACGTCCTCTGGGCCCAAGCTAGGAACCCAGCCCTTCTAGGGGACCTCTTCCCCTACCGTTGGGTGAGGTCATAAGGACGGACCTCTTAGTGTACCTATTTCCTCGGACCGCTCGGTGTCAGGTACCCCAGCGTCTCAGTCTGTACTGACTCACTGATTATGATCTTTGCTTTTAAAATTTTCTGTATGTTGTACGTATCGGAGTAAAAATTGTTTTAATCTGTGTGTGTTTTAATACGACTATTTAACGAGACATTCACAGAGTTACGAATAAGTAACGACGGG
Source organism: Capra ibex (assembly GCA_006410555.1). NCBI lineage: Eukaryota > Metazoa > Chordata > Mammalia > Artiodactyla > Bovidae > Capra > Capra ibex. Next base: position 1,976,303 of record SJYO01007308.1, read on the forward strand.
ACAAGTGTCCTCTTGGAGTGAACTCATTGTGATAGATCTCCTAACGATCTCCGACGGAGTCTAGACACGTCGGGTGGACACCGGAAGTCTCGACACACGATTAATTGAAGTTCCCGTAGTTTTACTCGTTCTTGTGGGGTGTAGAACAGGATCTGTACTTGTCTTGACATTGAGGGGAAGGGAACCGAAAAAGGGTGTTATACTGATCGACTCAAGGAGTCTTGGACTACATAAAAACCGTAAAATGGAATTTCGTATAAAGAATTGAGTTTTGCACTTGGAGGGTGTGGGACCCAAGGTGGAAGTCTCTCTTTTTCCGGCTTCGACGTCGAGTGACAGTGAGCCCGGGACCGGTTTACGTACCCCGAACCCACGTCGAGTATTACGGGGGTAGGGGGTTGGTCCTTGACGTTTCCTTCGGTCGCCGTGCTGTCAGAGTGGGTTCCTTATGAATACCCGTTTCGTTTTCCCATCTTAACCTTTAACCCGTAATGTATACGTTCTTCTACTCCGTATTAACAAGTAAAGGGGGTGTTTATGTAAACAAATACTAAAACTAAAAGATTCATGAGTCTTTTCGTGTAGTATTTCATGAAGACAGAATTACGAGGAAAATTTTAGGGATCATTGTCGAAGTACACGAGGTATCTTTGTCTGGTACATTAAATAAGTCCTTTTAATTTTGGTCATTAGACCATAAGACACATTTCTGAAAAGGGGGGAACGTACACGAATTTTTTGTAATTTTCTTTTTCTTTTGTTTAGACGTACACTTTTGTCGGAAATTTTACTTAATGATGTGGTCTTTTAGTTCGATTCTCTTGAGAAAATTCCATTGGTAAAAGGAAAGAACAACGGAATGTCTATTTTCTTTGACTAAACCCCGTAGAATTTATTTCTCAACCTGTTCTTTCTTTTGCAAGGTGGATCTTCACAGAACGTGTCCTCCTCCACCCATAAAAAGAAACGTGACATTAGACGTCATTGAAATAGATATTTAGGACTTGTTCTTTACAGATCTTACTGGTGTGAAGTATTCGAAACGACTCAACTCTATAGATGTGTCGTTCAGAAAGCTACCCCCTTGTAATTACGAAAAATATAATCACTAGTAGGCATTGTACTCGTTAATTCATGTCATGATTACCTGACACCGGTCCTTGGACAATGATTATAATTTTTGACTGTCTCTACTTATCCGAACCTTCGTTTTGATCCGACTGTTTCTGTAAAAATACTTCACGAACCTAGATAAACTAAATTTGGTTAGTCTCCGTTCAAAACCTGTTCAGCCCGGAAGTCGCTGTTACTACGTAAGTGTCCGTAACATGGTAAAGTCGATACGGAATTTATTTTTGTGACTGAGAAAAGTCGTTGGACATGAAAGTAATAATGTGAGTAATTATTTGGTTTTCACAGGCTAATTATATGTTCATTGTAAATGACTTCTGGGTCGATGAAAAAAGAACAACTTTTTTCGTTTGTAAATGACCTCTGTGCTTGGTGTGACGCACTTTTTATTTAGTCACCTATTACGTATCATTAGTGAGTGACGAAGAGGTAGAAGATCCTTTCGTTTCAACCACCATCCCTCTATCTTCCTCGATCAGAGACATAGTCCCACTTTTGCTCTCCGGTTCATGTGCCCGTCGTCTCGTGCTTGAGGTCAGCCTGAGATTCCCGTAGAGGTCCGATCTACAAACGAGTGTTTTAGGACCGGGAAATGTTGAGGAACTCGGAAGAACTTATGCTGCCGGAAAGGGGTTGGATCAGTAAAGACAGAATTAACACACTCGTGTCGGACATTGATCGTTCTTACTTACTTTGGACGGTCATAGTGGGTTGTGTCAACATCGGTTCTCGAACTCGGAAAAGAAACTGGACTCGTATGTACCAAGTCCAAGGCCCTGTTTATACCCACAGGAGAAGGGAATAGACCGTCTTTGTAGTTTCTCTTCTGTAGATCTCGTCGTTAAAGGTCCGTACAGAGGGGTGGTGTTTTGTGTCCTGATACCTACTAAGGAAACTCTTGTGTCAAGTTTACTCACTCTCACCGTAATACCCTTCGTGTCAGACTAAATTTTGTGTGTGTGTGTGTGTGGGGATGGTTTTAAACGTCTACTAAATTTGATAATATTTACTAATTAATAAGTACTGTGGGGAATATCACTAGTGTTGTCACGTTTTGAATCCACCACTTTCCTTTACGGATGATACTTTGAGAAACTCCTTTTGTGTCCGTCTTGTGTGAAACTGTATTTAGTGTCGTTATAGAAAAGTCTAGGTGGAGGATCTCATTACTTTTATTTCTATTTGTTTACCCTGGATTACTTTGAATTTTCGAAAACATGTCACTTTCTTTGGTATTTGTTTTGTCTTTTCTGTTGGGTACCTTACCCTCTTTTATAAACGTTTACTTCACTGACTGTTCCCTAATTACAGGTTTTATATGTTTATCGAGTACATCGAGATATACTTTTATTTTTGGGTTAGTTTTTGGTCACGTCTTCTAGATTTATCTGTAAAGAGGTTTCTTCTGTATTTCTACCGGTTTTCCGTATGCTTTTCTATGAGTTGTGGTGAGTAATAATCTCTTTACGTTTAGTTTTGATGTCACTCCATAGTGAAATATACTCAGTCTTGCGGTAGTAGTTTTTTCAGATGTTTACTGTTTATGACCTCTCTCAATCCTCTTTTCCCCTGAGAGGGTGGACGACCACCTTTATTTACATTTGACCACGTCGATGATGTCTGTTACCATACCTCCAAGGAAATTTTTGATTCTTAAGAGTATACTGGGTCATTAGGGTGAGGACCCGTACATAGACCTCTTTTGGCATTAGACTTTTCTATGTACGTGGGGGTTACAAGTGACGTCGTGACGATTGTCAGTTCTGCACCTACGGTGGATTTACAGGCAGGTGTCTCGTTACCTATTTCTTTTACGCCATGTATGTATGCTACCTTATAATGAGTCTTTCTGCCTTTATTATGGTAAACGTCGTTGTACTTACCTGGATCTCTACTGGTTTGATTCACTTAGTCTTTTTCTGTCTAGTGAATACTTATCTTAAAAAATTTTTAATATACTTACTTGAATGAATGTTTTGTCTGTGTCTAAAGCTTTTGTTTGAATACCAAGGTTTCCCTTGACACCCTCTTCCCTATTTAATCCTCAAACCCTAATTTAATATGTATGATGATATATATTTTATCTATTAGTTTTCCTGGACGACATACCGTATTCCTTGAGATGAGTTATAAGACATCATTGGATATACCCTTTTCTTAGACTTTTTCTTACCTGTGTGCATATACAAATTGACTTAGTGAATCGATATGTGGTCCTTGATTATTGAAACATTAGTTGATATGAGGTTATATTTTATTTTTAATTTATTTTCTTTTACGGTCCTTGGCCCTACTACTGGAACGATTAGTGGGACGTTGTCGGTGAGATTGGACCCAAAGCCCAAGACGTGTCACTAAAGATACAACCCCACAGCACACGGGGGGCTACATCGACTGACGACAGAGCGTCGAGGTTTGGGTGAGAAGACGTGAGACGAACCACTATGACCCTAACGCTGTTGTGCTTAAGGTTCAGGAAAAACAGTCGGTGGAAAGATAACCCCAAGACGTTTACCGGGATCGTCCGGTCCCGTTCCCTCTTCCCTGACGGAGGGTAAAACGAACGGGAAGGAAAGTGACGGTTCGGTCGTCCTTGAATCGTCGCCGACGACCAAGGTCGGAGAACGAAGAAAGGTGACAGGGACTTGTCACAGGAGACTCTACCAGACCGTGGTCGGCAGACGTACGTCGAGGTGTCACGGGAGGAACTCGAGGACTTCGTGGTCGTGAGTGACCCACGGAGATGGACACTCCCTAGACTTGGGGTCAGACGACTCTGGTGACAGGGTTGAAGGCCCACCACTATTGTATTCGAGAAATAAGAGAGTTAGGATCCTTTGGATACCAATTACGGAGACACACTCACCTGACGAAGTGTGGTGTCGACAAATCCGTTAAGGGATATCAAGAGAAACAACTTATGAATTCACACTTAAAAATAAAAGAAGGGACCCAGGACTGACTATTGTTACTGGTTTCTTTTAAGGTCTAAAGCTTCTCATTGACTGTATCGAAAAGTTTTTGAAATAAGGTCACCCTCTGGTTTTGAAATACTTAAAACGAGGGTTCTTACTCTCTTCTTTTTAGAGATTTTTAGAAATTATTACGAAAAATCAACGACTTCAACCTCCATGAAGATAATCTTAAAAGGTAAAACTGACTGACGTCCGTACACCCTAAGACGAGGAGGTCCTTCTCCATTTAGTATTTTGTTTCATGTGTTGGAAGTTTTCTTGCATAGAACCGCAAACTCTACCTTCGATAAAAATATGTGTGTTGACGAACTCATTTAATTTGTGTGTTGGTATGTGTACATGGACGACGATGATTTAGGTTCGGAAAAAGATAGGGTTTGGAATAGACAATAAACTGGTACACTGCGAAACACTATGTAAACGAATGAAAAAGTGAGGTTACTCCACTCGATCGAGTGTCGACTCTATTGTGAGGAAAGAGTTTAAAATTAGTGATAGACCAAGAAATTCACACTACCCGGTGTACAATCCCTGTAAACGTGTACTTCGATTCCCTCCAAGTGATAGTATTATTTTTGACTTTCATCTCTGTCACAAAGATTGCTTTTGCAAAACTAATTTCGAAACTGAGTATTAGGTTTGTTCTCCTGAGACTATGGAGTTTACGGTGAATGTCTTGTGAGTGGGGTCTACGGTCACGGAAAACATGATCTTCAAGTGACAACATGGGCGATGGTTGTCACTGTCATACCAGAAAACATAATTTATCACCCTCTTTATGTGAGTGAATTTTTTTGTAAGTTACGTCGTATGACGTTGTTACGATACTTCTTATCATTAAAGGTAGTAGTTAATTTTTTTTTGAAAGACCTAATATTGTGACAGTTTATTTCGTCAAAGAACCCTTATGAAACACTCCGAAAAAGTATCCCAAGATTTGGGTTGAATTAAATAATATGGATATTTTTGTAACATTCAAAGTGGTTTACCGGTATACTTTTCCCTGAGACATTTGACGTCACGTCTATTTCTATGTTAACCTGAGCTTTATACTGATTCTCAACCGTACACTGCACTGTAATAGACTTCTACGTAAACACACTAGGTTTCTACCCACAATTCGTACACCAAACTTCGACCCTACCATTGACTACTATACTTCTCGTTGGTAGTTAAATGGTGAACACAACATGAAAAGTTTCCTCGTTCGATATACCGGGTAAACGAGTCGACACAGAACTCAAGTAGGGTAGGTACCGGTAATACTTTTTGTGTGTGTCTGTGGAGATGAACCTAGAGTGTTCGAGACTTACACTTTGGTTCTTCGACTCAGACAGACCTGAAGACGTCTCTATACGGTCACTATTCCTGCAACCATACTGGATTTGTTCATACCTGATTTCTGTGTCTGGTTACTATTGTGTACTAAATGGGATTGACCAGAAGTCAAAACACCCCGTGTGTCAGGATTACGTTTCCCCTTTTAAGGGTACCTATGTTGGGAGTCATGCGATTAAACCGTAAATAAACGTAATAGTAGTAGTGGAAAGACTTTCTTCGACTTTAATAATCTTTTGGTTTGATGTGTCTCGAACCGTTCTTTCCTAAAGGACCCAGTTTTCGTGTCTCCTTTTTGTGGTTCTACCCCTTTTTTCTGTTGTCCAGAATAGATCCTGGTTAAAAGAATAATTTCTTTATGAATGACAAGTTATAATCATGAAAGTTGTAATTATGTAAAGATACGATTATGTCAATGTACCGTTGAGGTGTCATTATGGCGTCTGGACAAAAGGTCTTCGACTTTCAAGAGTATCACTTACTTGGATGCCTCATGTGTCTTATATGACTTATTAGGTACGAACACCACGCCCCCTTCATAGTCATAACAGTCTGTCCCTATATCCTATTTTGGTTTGATCCTCTCGTAGATTAAGATAATCGAGGACATTGGTCTCTTTCGGTCCAGGGGATTTTTAGTGTTCCGTCATACGTTTCATTTTACGGTCCCTATAAAGGACAAAGGAGTTTCTAGAATAGTAACTGGGCAATTGAAACTTAATTGTGTGAAAGGTAATTCGTTACTGAAAAGGTTCTTTCCCACAGAATGGAAAGTATTACGGACGCCCATGTTCACCGCCGCGACCACGAGGGTCCTAATGGTGGATCGAGTAGTATCTATACGAAGGTGACTGCCGCCCGCCAATAGACCTTTTCACCGTCACTCCTTAAGTCAGAACGTAGTATTCTCCAAACGTCGCGGTCCTAAGTTATGTATACGTTGTCAGTCTTCTCTTGTTGTCAGACAGGACCGTTGGGTCTTTGTCTCTTCAGGTTTACCCAGACACCCCTCTACGTACCCGAAGGTCCTTCTAGAGCGAAAGCGCGGAAGAAATGTCATTTTCACCTTAAGACGAAACCCGAGACATGAAACAATGGAAATGTCGTACAAATAGCTTCTATAGAGGGACCTATAAGTACATCAATAAACGGGTGTTCCAGGGTTTACGTTTGAGACAAGGAAATACATTACACTAATTTCGTAGTTTTATATCTAAAGTCGATTTTATACAGAATCATATAGGTAAATTTACTTAGTCTTAATTATGACCAATGAACTCCCTATACCATTACCCACCGACTCATGTGTCCATTTGTGTCTTAAAGGTATTTTGTATGAAGACATAGAAGACTAAAAACTTGATAACACTACACAATGGATGAATTTAATGACATGTTTAATTAATTTTACTAGTTCAACCAATACTTTAAAGATCAGGAGAGTCCGACATAAAAATACGGTCAACACGATTGGTGGTCTTGTTTTGGTTGTACAATTTGACAGAATACAGTGTTCGACAAAGAAAAAGAAGTGAGTCCAGTCCATTTACTCTATAACTACTTTGGGATACGTTTAATTGTATAAGGTTTCAATTTTACATTCCAGGCATAAAGTGACTCAACCCACTTATTTTCGTTTGTCGAACATTATGTAACTTTCCGTATGATACCAGAACAAAAAGAAATTAAAATAAAAATATATATTTAATTCTAAAATTGTTTTATTGTCTACATACTAGACCGTTTACTAATGAAACCCCTTTGGTGCAGTAGATGATGTATACTCGTTAGGTCACAAAGGAACTTTGACCTCTCTCTCTTGTTCAAGACTCTAGGAACACTTGCAAAGGTTTGTCTCGAGGCCCTTTTGAGAACAATAACCTTACACATCCCTCGACCCGCACCGTAAATTTGTTCGTCTTGTCCTCCGTAGAAAGCTTTTTGTGGCGTCTCGATTGTCACCTCAAGTGAATCCCGATCTCCGCACTTTTTTTTTTTTTGTGGAGTCACACATTGGTCCCCGAGGTATTAACACTTGATTCCTCCTTTTCCCACCAATTTATAATATCCAATTCACCATGGGTAAAGTTTATTTTTCTTGGGGAAGTAAAGGTATTCGGGAAGAATTGTCCGGGTTCATCCTGGAGCCCTGCTACACTCAACGCGTGATAAGTGAAAGGGTACTTCGTAAGAATTTAGTCAAACAAAGTTGTCAAGAGTAATCTGACTTGGTGGAGAATGCAGATGATCGTCCATATTGATTTTTAGGAGGACATAAACATCGAACCAAATCTAATATTATTATTTACAAAAGTTCCGGGAAATTTTTATGAGTTTTATGTATAAAACCAATAATAAAATATAAATCAAAGTCAGAGGGAGGTTGGAACATTTATTATGTCAATGTCCAACCAGATAAGATCTGGACACATGTCTTCTTTGTCCTATCGGAAGAAGGTGGATAGATGTAACAAGGAGTTTCGAGAATCTTATGCCTCCGGGAACTTTGTTAAGAGGGATAAAGGGACGGAGTCTACTCCACAGTCAAGACCCCTCGGGACGTCCCGATCTTTTGTTCTGACACACAAGGATATCAGTGAAATCTTCTTTATTAGTGAGGACAGTAAGAGCATAGATACTCACACGACATGAAAGATGAAACATTTCTCAAAAGTATAGGTGCTATAGTAAATTAGGATAGTCGGACACTCCGTCGGATATCCTTAGAGTAAGTGTCTGTTTCCTTTGTTCAGAGTCTCTCCAACGTACTAAATAGATTCCTGTGTGTCGTCGTCTCACCCTTACGGTCCTCAGTATGGTTACAGAAAACCAGTGTTCTCGTCTGAAAAAAGGTGATGCAGTTTCGTCGGAGGTATAGTCTTACTGGACCACTTACCGCGTGGTCCCACTATTATGTCTTGAGGTCCCTGGAAAACGAAGTTTCCTCCCTCTATTGACACCCTGGGTAACGAAAACGATGTTTAAGACTTTGAGAGTCATCACCCTTTTATCGTGTCGATCCTCCAGTGGTTCTTAGATTCCGTCCCCCAACCCAATTATCGAGAGACTCTACAAGGAGAGAAATTCACAGACAATCTTGACACCAACGACGGTGGGACGGGTGAACACGGAGATGCTTGTCTCTAAGTGGTAATTTAGTACCTATTCAGGGTTAAACTAGTCTTAGACAGATAAGTGGGTACGTAAGTGAGTGGTTTGTAAATAACTTGTAGAGGGTAAACAACCCATGACACGGTCGTCGACCCACCGGCGTCACGTTTGGGTTGTGGACTCTACGGACGTAGGATCACCGTCTAAGGTTTTTAGTTGTGTACTGGTTTAAATATCTGTTTCCTTATGATTAACACTTTTTATATCACTTATTCTCTGGTGACGACTGTCCCTATACACACCTTTGACCGGTACGAGGGGTGGGTGTTAGATAGTAGGTATGACTCCATACGGGACAATTTGTGAACGGATAGTGTCTTTACTATTTTGAAGAAACTCTTGTTTATTACTTAATAGTTTTCCTTGTTTTTGTTTCAGAAGGAGTGCGATCCTGACTTTGACACCGTCGTCCTTCGGTCGTAGTCAGTGGTAAGCCGCAATTATTCGGGACATGTCGACCGATCTCCAGACACAATCGGGGGATGATCGTCTAAGACGACAAATTTATGTCAACCAAAAAAAGAAAAAAAAAAAAAAAAAATTGGTCATCTCTTTTCTGTTCCCGACCCGGAAGTTCCTTGACCCGAGAGACAAATGACTCGAAGGTGACCGGTCGGATCTACTTAGTCCGGTAAAACTCTATAAAAGAAAGGTGTCCTTTCAGTATTTTACACGAGAAAGGTTGACGATTTACGAAAATTCATGTGTCCAGAGGACCCATATGTAGAGAGAGAGAGAAAAAAACACGGGTCTACGTGAAAATTAAGTTTGCGACTGGTATCCGAGATGTCGTACTTTACAGAGTTAGGAGCGGAACAGGTTTGGATGTCCCCCAGCGTCTCGGGAGGAAGGTCCTGTCGGGACCCGTGGTATGGGGGTGGACCCATGCACACGGAAGGCAAGAGTGAACACGAAAGCAGTACGGATCCGCACGTAAACGAGTCCCAAGAATAAGACGGCAGGAGGGACGTACCCACATTCGAAATTTGGGTAGATCCCCATCCTCGTCGCAGACGGAGGACCATAGACCGGGGGTCGGGGCAAGTCGACCTTTCAAACTAGATCGACGCCTCAGTCAAACTAGTTGACAAGTACTTCGGAGTCCGAAGGGTCAGTACAAGTACAAAGTTGGACTGGGTAATAAAATCCAAAAATTCCTATGTTTCTAGAGACCGAGCGATGAAGGATTTCCTTTTGAGGTAGGTGCGCCACTGAAGAGAACGTGACACGAAGGGGACACGGGGGGCGTTCCCGGAGTGAGTCTGTCATCCCTAAGGACTGGCACGGAAGACAACGACGACAAGATCCCGGGCATGGCCCATGTCTCCGCCTCCACCTTCCTCTCCGACCTCCCGACTCCCACCCTTTATCGTATTTTTCTCTCTTTACGATGACGAAAATTCCCAAGTGTTAGAGCGTCTTTAGTGTTAGGGAATACTAAATTGGTATTTCGCTCTACTTTTTGGTTCGTCTGGTGTCGGTTCTTTCGGTCAGATCCACGTATACTTTGAATTGGAGTGAAACTTCCGTGAACTACCAATGAAGGGAGGAATCACGCCTATTCTGGGTTCTTTGACACTTTGCGTGAGATGTGGACAGTATAAGTGTTTCAAGAGTAAGGAATATTTGTCAATAGGGGGGACAAAGGTTCTTGGAGCGGGGGGCGAGGGGCACCTATGGTTTTAAGTACTTACGAGTTCAGAGTATATTTTAAACGTGCATTGGATACATGTAGGAAAACACATGAGACTTAGTAGAGATCTATTCGATATTGTGCTTTATGGTACATTTACGACATATTTATCAACGGTCACGAACTGTTTAAGTTCAAAACGAAAAACCTTGAAAGACCCTAAAAAAAAAAAAAAAAAAGACTAGTTTCCAACCAACTTAAAAGTCTACACCTTGGGTGTCTATGTCTCCCGTCTGACCTTTCACCAAAAGTTTGAGAGAAGTCTTAAGTCCACCACAAAATTTTCACCGGACTTTGATTGAGAGTTGTTACGGTCAGGAACTCTTCTTTTACCTGGGTCACTCATCCTTTCCTTAGACAGGAAGGAGATTAAAACAGACTACTTTTACAACAATGAATTTTTTTTTTTTTTTTTGACCTTTTTATAAAATTGGGGTTTGTCAGAACCTCGGAACTAAAAGGGTGGAAACCTCAGTGACCCTACTTTATTAAAACCATAAAACACCGGACCACTCCTTTCAGTAACCTTTTGAAAACCCTGTTGTCCCAAGGGTGATACCGTACCGAAACATTCTCACACGTCCTACGCCAATCCTTCAGTTTCCTCTCAAACGGACACTCGTCACAACGCGCCCGACAAAACTCTTCGTCGGAAAAACGAGTCCTGTGGAACTCCCGCCTGACTTAAGTTCCTTCTACTGAAAAAAAAGGACCATCATGAGGTCCTTGACCTCGGAAAGTTTCGATGTACTGTAGTAGAAACCGGAACTCTTAAAACTTAATTCGTTCTCCGAAACAGACAGGTCTCTTGGTCCCAATCTAAGTCTCCTACAGAACTTTACTACAGTTTCGGTCTTAGACTACAGTTCCGGATTAGGAAGGTCGTTCTTCTGTTCACCGAAGAAGGTCAACACTTTATCACCAGGACAGAGTGGGGACCCCTCTCCGCCCTGACGCTCGACCGTAAGAATCTTCCGTTGTGTGAACGAGAACGCACCAGGAGACGGAGATGCTATTCTAAATGAGTTGGGTAAAGGGTTGAGATGGAGAGAGGTTTATAACGGAGACCGAACGGTAGTCTACAAATCGGTTTACCTTTAGTGAAATCGTTTGGTGGCAGTTGTACGGTGTAGGACCATTATGGGGTTCGATGAGACGTTCTGAATTGATGAACTGGTCTGTGACTTCACTTCTGGAAGAATCGAGTAGTCGTTTTGAAATAAGTCAAGACGGAGGAGGTGACATCCACTGGGTCTGAGAGTTTATAAACCTTTTTAGTCTATATACTAACAATTTCTTCTCCAGAGTAACGGTTGGTTAGTTTTACGGTTCTACTACACGAAATCCTTTAGGTAAGTTATGTAAATACTAGAGATTTGGATCCCTACGTCTCTGTGCTATATATATAGATCGTTTCCGTCTTCTCCGGTTCTCTTGTCTTGTGTCGATAATCAACTTACGATATTTCCGAATTTTATCTTGAAGACGAGAAAAATTTTTTTTTTTTAAGTTAAACTCCCGACACTTCCTGATTTGACTTTATTAGGTATTAGGCGTTAAGTTTGGTCTTCCAAACCTTATCAAATATTGGTGTTTGTTTTTGTTCGGTTAATTTTACCGGAGAAGAATATTGGTCTTTCTTAAGGTCTCTCTAGAGAAATAGGTTAGTGTTCAATTGTCGTCTTCTTCATGTAGATGTCTAAAATTTGAACGTTCAAAAATGATAATGACTCATAAATGTACAAGGTCTGAAGAACTGGGTAGAAGATTCCAGTGTGTAAAAAGAGTTCTTAGTCTTTTAGAGTTGATCAATCAGCCATATAGTCCATTCCAAGTACAATTCAAGTTTCTTTACTGACTTTCTACGAGGGTTACTTCCATAATAATCTAGAGAAGAAAGGGGTTTCGTAGTGGGGGTTATGTATTTTTATCTGTATTCTCTGACGACTCCTACGTTTCGTGTTTCTTAAATATTTAGAGAAGGAGGATCACTACTACAATGTCTCCAACTCTATTAACACGTACTTTAAGAGTCGTCAAGTTTTAAACTTTCTTACGGTCCTACTGGGGGTAAGTTGAGTAAAGTAGAGGAACACGGAGTCAAAGGTATATACCTCGTCCCGTTCCTAGAAAAAGACGTGTTTCCGGTTAAGTACTTTTGATTTTTACACTCCCCCGATGTGAAAAGAAATAAGTTTTACTTTTATCGAGTAGCTCAGGGTTAAATCTAACGGTGAAATGGTTTACCTTTTTATTAGCAACCTTTGAAACACGACGAAAACTCGGTTCCTTACAATTATAAGACCGTACAAATAGCACAAATAAATCATTATGGGACTTCTGTTGGAAGATTAGAAACTATGAATCTACCCCCGGAGTAAAACTTCGATCCTTAGGACTTCAAATTATTATTAGTAACAATGGTAATCGAAACTTAATTGTCTTAGACCCGTCAAAAACAAAAAAAAAAAATTTCCTAAGAGTTTATGTGAAATTTTGAGGGGTAACTTTTAAACTCGACGTCAAGAACTCATCGGAGACCCTTGGTGACTAGATCTTCTAAGGTTCTAGAGAAAACTCGAGATTTACTGTTCAGATGTGAACGAAGACTATAGTCTACTAGAGTGTCTATTCATAGGAGATCATTCCGACACTACTGTTGAATTCAGGAGTCTGAAACCTATAATAATTATATAGAGGACCTGACTGAAGTTTTGACTTAGGAGTGACTTGTAGAGTGTTAAAATGATCAGTTTTATATGATTTCTTTTTACAAAAGATATGAAGTCTCTAAGTTTTCGAAATTCCATTTTAGTCTCACCGTTTGAGTTCCCGGACGTTCCAGTTGTCCATCATACTCCATCAAAAGTCTTTCCTTCCTCCTTTTCTTCCTTTCTTTTTTCCTTCCCCTTTTTTTTAGGGTGGTCAACCAAAATAAGTCAAATACCGGAGTTTATATCTAAATTATCACTCTGTCAGTGTGTCTAAGTGACGAACTCTACTCTATCTTTTTACACCGGATAACACTTCTTACGTCCCTGGGTTGTATCCTACTTCCTCGACTTCCCACTCCATCTCTACTTTCCTCCTTTTCCTGTCGGGGTGTCCAGTGGTCAGGGGAAACTCCGAACCGAGTTCTCTACACTTCGAGTATTGGTCTACCTTTCGTCTACGGTTAGACCAGAAGGTACAAAGGGTCGGGTCAGAAAGAGAGGTGGGACAGATCGTGCTATGTCACGTCCGTTATCTCCGCCGTTTTGAATTGTGAATTGAACGCCAGTCAGAAGTACCAGGGTCGGGGAGTGACGGTCGTAGGTTCCTGGAGGAAGGGATCCGAGGTAGGAAGGGGACTTAAGGGGAAGTACCAGTAGACAGGGTCGGTGGATTACTGAGATTCAATGAGTTTGAACGATATGGGTTGAAGTAAGATGGATGTATCAAACAAAGGGGTAAACTAACAGAGTAGGAATCTGCTGGTATTAGAAAGTGTAGATTTCAGGTAGGTAAGAGGTTATAAGACGAGTTCTCCGTAGTCTGGACATTCAGAAAGAAGGAGTAGAGATTTACTCCTTCATGAAATGGGTTTGTCGTGTTGACTGGAAGAGGGGGAGACAGAATGTCGACTACGGAAAGGACCCACCATTCGTTGACCTTGGGGATCGGATTTATAAAAATACAGGGGGTCTCACAGATTGTGATGTATAATATGAACATTCTACGAGTTATTTATACACCAGCCCACTAGACGACTAACACACGAGTAAGTCAGTAAGTAAGTTGTCTTCTTATTATTGACAAACAAGTTTCTCATGACGTTTACGGAACTTTCAGTAGTCTTCAAAGAAAATATAAAAGATGTGGTCAGACGCCAACGAACAATTTTTCTTTTTTGTTTTAAGACCACGTTTATGTATTCTATGTTTTCGTCCTTTTTGACTAAGTCACTTTAAACGACCGAGAGAGGGATAGTCACTTATTGTTTTTTTAAGGACCCAAACTTTTCTGTAAAGTATTACAACACGTTATAGTACATTGATAGACGTCAGTCTCAAGTATTCTTACACATAAGGATAAGACTTGTAATTTCCAATCTGAATTTCAGATCCGATACCCCACCTGACGATTGAAATACTCTGATTGTGACTTATTCAATAGTAGAAAAAGTGTACGTACTTTCGATATTAATCGAGTTCTAAAATGTTTTGATACTCGGTGTCACCCTTCCTCATTTAGAGGGGCGGAATAGTTGTCTAGGTTGGTTCACTTTTTGATGTAATAAATAAAAAGTCATCCCGTGAGTCATTTTGTCTTTAAAATTCGTTTAATATAGATACTTTATGTACAAATTTGTATCAAGTATATTCATAGACTAAAGGAATATTTGTACATAATAGATATATCATTTGTAAAATGTACGTATATCTGAGTGTTTCTTAAGAATCTTATGGTCCAATAATTAATATCTAATTATGGTCTAATTAGTTATCTAATTTATTATTATCTAATAGACTGAGTGTATAACGAACGGTAGAAAAAGGGTAGGGTTCGGGGACTGTAGTTTGGGAGTATAATCAAACACCTTATTTTACGATATAGACCGCTCTTTGTGATCAATAATAAAACCCAATTTTACTCAAAGTAAAAGAACTGAAAGACAGAGACGGTAGTAATGAGACTATGTCTCTATATGGGGTCCAAGGAGACATTTCTTTTTTTATTATTATGACAGAAGTCAACATCTTCTTTGACGTGTTGAGTTAGACTAGTGATACACCTCCTCTTTTAGAAAGGTTACTGCTGTAGAAGGATACAGTGAACTAAAATAATGTCTACAGTAGAGACATACGATGTAATCGCGTCGAGAAAGAAGAAGAGAAGTTCTAAGATTAGACTCAGACAACGAGATTGTAAAATAGCCAAGTTTTAAGTACGACATTTTTAGGCACCGGTAGTTTAAAAGGACATTCGATTTTTATTGGGCAAGGACAGTCAATCTTAATCGACTATTTCTCACAGTCTCGGACAAGACTCATTCAAACTATTGAAGGACAAATACGTCGTGACTGGGAACAGATTATTTCGAAGAGACGAGATCTTACTCTCCTCTAAGACGACGTAAGATAAGGAATTACCGGTTATGACTAATGAAAACTTTCGGAAATTATGTAAAGGGTATAATCTGTACTTGTCTACAGTCCATACAACGGTTCCCTTTAAAGAAAATACGTTAGAACCGAACAACATGTTATTATCGGGAAAGAGTTGTACCCTTTTTTAATGTCTGGATTGATTAAAGGGACTGTCCCCTCTCAATGTATACAAAAGGTGAACATCAAAAATGCTGTTCAAATGTTAAAACGGTTTGGACCTTGATTAACCCTGACGAAGGTTTTCGCCGGGTTATTTGGGGGTTTTCACATGTCGGTAAACTTTTCCGTCAGTCACTACCAGTACAAACGTAAAAGAGGTAAAACCAGTTTCGTCCCACCCCCATCCCCCTCAATCTAATGTTTTAATAAAGTAAATTCAACGAATTTGTGAATGACAAAGTATAGGAGGGTCAAAAACTCGTCGAACTTTGTATCAGGTTTCCAATTGACAATCTCCCTGTTATTCATAAATCTATTCGTAACGTAATTGTATAAAGGTTCTTTACAG
The DNA here is from genome assembly GCA_006410555.1 of Capra ibex. NCBI lineage: Eukaryota > Metazoa > Chordata > Mammalia > Artiodactyla > Bovidae > Capra > Capra ibex. The sequence goes on from SJYO01007308.1 coordinate 1,992,269, forward strand.
TTAATTTTGTAAAACAAAAAAGTTACTCTTTCTCTTTATTTTTCTTTATAATTGCATTGGGTCTCTCGATTCAAGAACCCTTTGTTAAACGGTCACCCATAAGTTGTTGTCCCATATAATCATGGTGAATTTTATAAAGAATTCTTTGTCAGTGTTTATGTCTTTGTCAAGATGAAAATCCTATTTCCTGTTGTGTTAAAAATCGGGACAACGGTAGTCGTCTGGTTCCCTTCGATGCAATGTCGGAGGAACTCTTTTCGTACCCTAAAGTTTTGTCCCCAACAGAACATCCTGGGAATCTTTCTTCGGTAACTAATTTGTCATTATACATTACGGAGGAAGTCTCTTCTTGAGAGGTATTAGTTACTTATGGTTGGTGAAATTATATACTAATGGAATTGTCTTAAAGACTACCGTCGTCATATAATTTTCGAGGTATCGTATAAAGTCATAGTGTACCACGGAACGTGACTCGTCCATTTATTCAGTCAGTGGGAACTCCCACGACACTATGTTGTTTAGTTTCCTTTCCTTCTGACAAGTAAGGGTTTCCTTGACTCTTTACACGGGTGGAGTAGGGGATTGAATGAACGGACACACTACCACGTTTATGCATAAAAATTTTCGTTTAAAGAGAAGTGTCCCGCACGTATACAAATACGATAATTAATAGATACGGCTTAATGACCATTGGGACAAGTAAAGATGATTTATGGTACCTTACCCTGACGACTCCTAAACTAAGAAAGTATTCTCCCCTTTTAACTTGAAGTTCATTAAGAAACCATTTCCTTTACTTCTTATTTTTTTTTTTTTTTTCCGAGACACTGTGTTGTGAAAGTTTTTCGGAGTGACTTGGAACGTGATAAAGTTTCGATAGTTCTCCGGACGGAGTCGGAACTAAATTAGACTTGGTTACGNACTTGAAGTTCATTAAGAAACCATTTCCTTTACTTCTTATTTTTTTTTTTTTTTTCCGAGACACTGTGTTGTGAAAGTTTTTCGGAGTTACTTGGAACGTGATAAAGTTTCGATAGTTCTCCGGACGGAGTCGGAACTAAATTAGACTTGGTTACGTATTACGTTGTTTCGACAAGTATCATGTAATTAAAATGAAGATAAAGTTCGTCGGTCAAAAGTCTGTTTGTAACATTAGTAAGCATCAATATATTCAAATATTACCGAGGCTCACAAGAGAACGTTAGTCACGGTTAACGATAATCCATACATTTAACAATACATTTTGTATGTCCAAACTGTAAGAAGTAGTCTTACTGTGTACCAAAATTAGATCTTCTATGTAAACCTCTTTTATGATAACGTTTGGTCCCCGAGTAGCGAAACACACGGTGTTTTAGGTCTGTCTCCATTTTATATATGAGTCAACACTTTAGTCCTGTCCCAGACCCAAAGAAGAGAAATATACCTTAAGACGAGTCGGTACTCAAGGGACAAGAAGAGATTTTATATACTACTGTGAATGTACATGTACAGTTTCATTAAGTTTTAACCCGGGAGTCAAGTTTAAACACATAAAGAACAAAAGAGACTTCAGTAGTACAGAAACAATAGAGACCTGTTTAAACCCCGAATCCTTTATACAAAAGAGAAACACCAACAAAACAGGTAGAAATTTACAGGAGGAAAGTTTTCGACAGAAAAGTGTCCGTTGTAGACACGGACTATTTTGATGCAGTACAATAATAGAGTCTTCTTTCCGCAATGTCTGTGAGTTCTAACTGTTTTGTCTTTTACTCTTTGAAAGTTGTACAGATAAAGGTCAGTATTAGTCACCTAAGTTCGGATATTTATAGAGTGACGTTGACGGGGTCTTCCCTTGTTGCATCGTCTTTCTCCGTCCCCCTTCTTTAAGGACCGGACCTACTAAACATCTAAATCATATTTGTCTCATAGTAGGGGCCATCTCCTAAAGTTGTATTCGGACTCAGTTTTTAAAGGTTGGGGGTTAAGTTTCTTAGACTCATCGAAACTATAAAATCTTTACTTTTGTTCATATGAATGAGACAAATTTTGGATTTATCCCATAAGCAAGATAGCCACAGAAAGAAAGAAAGTACATAAATATTTCACGGTGGTCCTTCCGGACGAGCAGCCGGGATGTGAGAAGTGGTTACCGTTGGAAACCAAAGAGAAGTAACCTCTGAAAAAATGTTAATAATACCAATAAGAAGCCAAACAAGTTCCGACTGGATCGGAGTGTAAAGTGGACCTTTTCCCCCCTTTTTTTTATTTTCCGGTACAGTTTAGGTCGTGTCGAGACCCTAAGGATGTCCCTGTATCGATCTCTGTAGTAGGTGGTTTCACCCTTCCCCCCCTGGGTCCTTAGATAGGACCGGGACTTTATCGAGGATCTCGTAGTGTCTGGTGCCTGCCATTTAAACACTCTTCCCGGCCTTTGACACCATCCGAAACCCCATGATGTTGGAACCAGTGTTGATGAGTCGCGATCTGTGTTTTCGGTAGTGCGTATCATACATTTGTTTGCCTACGCCGACACAAGGTTATTGTAGAATAAATATCTTTGTCCACCGGTCACCCGGTACCAAACGGTTTGATACGGTCGGAGAAAATCTGAGGAATGGTCGTACAACTACACTTTGGTCTTTGCCACAAATGTAGACGACCCTGGTGAGAGGATAGGGAAATCTGTGAAATAAAAGGATTTCCCATGGTCACCAATGACAGTAGTACCTTCCTTGGGACGCAAGAATCATTCTCAGGGTCCAAGACGTGAAACCTAGTTCTACTTTCCGTTCACGTAAAGAAGTGTCATTTGACTAGAACAACGTTGAGAAGGGTCGTTGGACCTTTTTGTCCGGTTACGACCGACTACAGCCCTCGTGGTCGTCTCAGAGACGGTAGGCAGTAGATTCGTACTGTGGGTCTGTGTGGGAGTTATCCTTTGGTCTGTGGGGAGAAATTACTCCCACGGATCGAAAAGTCAGTCGAGACTTTTAGGGTATCTACAATTCACCGGTGTTTCCTTTTTCATCTCCAGTTCATTTTTGGGTCCTCCTCATTCACTTTTCGAAGTCTTGATTTTTTATTTACCACCATTTACCCGGTGTACCTCGTCGATTGGGGTGTTAAGGCGGAGTGACGGTACAAGATGTTCTCCGGAAACTACCAACAATTTATTATACGATTCCACGACTCGACAAAATTGACAGTTCCCCCCTTCATGTTTCCCAGTTCGAAGCTCAAGTTCACACGGGTGCCCCTTGCTCATCCAAGGTTATAAGAAATGTAGAGGGCTGGATTGTAGTCGCTCCTCTCCTGTTCACGGACCCTTTATACCACTTAATTGTACAGGGTGTGTCAGCTGTTCCAAGAGGTAAAGTCTAAGGACTGGGGAGAGACAGAAAGGTAAGTCTAAGAGGAAACGTTCGTGATTCTTGTATTTTCCGATACGAATAAATAATTTCCCTTTGTAGAGGAGATGTTCCCAAAAGAAATAACGAATAAGAGAGTGTACTTGTGTGGTCAAATTATAGATCTACCCAGGACTTTTTTTATTTATTTATTTTGAAGGACGTGTTGAGTAAGTTGGTCCGGAGATCTATTCTAAAAGTAAAAATTTCTCGTCACCTTTACCCTACTTTTGTAAATGGGTGCATCCTAAAGATGAATGTCAATAAAAGTTTGAAATCATGAAACATTGTAATCTAATTCCGCTCGTAGGACCCTATGAAATACGACAGTAGTAAAAAGTGACGGTTTAAAATCTAACAACTCAGATTTCAAGGCTACTTTAGATATTAATTTGTCGAGAAACTTTAGTATTTTTAGTGAGGTCAAGATTAGACATAACGAAGGACCGAAAAAGACTCACGAATGATACATCAGGCCGAGATAAGATTCGGGAAAAAACCACAGTAGAGGAAAGTACGAGTACTGGGATTGTCCCGTCTAATAGTGGGAGGATAGTCTCTACCCCTTTGACTCCATGCTCTCCTTCTCATTGTGCAGGTTCTGGTATCCTAGTGCAGGTCGTAGGTCCAATCATTCATCACTCAATCCCTGAACTTGGGATCGTCAGAGTCGGGTGAGGTCATAAGAACGGACCTCTTGGGGTACCTGTCTTCTCGGACCACCCGATGTCAGGTACCCCAACGTTTCTCAGTCTGTGCTGACTTCACTGAGTCGTGTCGTGCTGTACCGTCAGAGTGAGTTCCTGAATACCAAAATTTGTGATAGAAAATGACTGTGAGTATTTTTATAATTCAACTATCAGTTTTACAATGACAAGTCGACGAGTCAGTACAGACTGAGAAACGTTGGGGTACCTGACGTCGTGCGGTCCGAAGGGACAGAAAGTGATAGAGGATCTCAAACAAGTCTGAGTACAGATAACTCAACTACTACGATAGGTTAGTAGAGTAGGAGACAGCGGGAGAAGAGGAGGACGGGAGTTAGACAGGGTCGTAGTCCCAGAAAAGGTTACTCAGTTTTGTAAGAAGGTTAATTTTTCACATAGAATAATGATTCGTAATGTTTTAGATATCGAATCTTTACACTAAATGGTTCACTCTTCGTCTTCTATTTCGATCCACCAAAGGGCTCACATTTCTCGAGGTACGGAAGACAACACACGGCTCGTTTCCTTTCTTTGGTCACACTTACCCCATCGGTGCCACTCGACCCTCGTAGCGGTCCCCGAAGTGTGTTCGTAGGGGCTCAGGGTAAAATGTCTCCTCCTTTGACTTCAAGTCACTCCACCACATAAAACCGCACACCGATCCCAGTCCATCTTGAGCCTCAGATCTTGAGTCTAGAGGAGTGATATTTGGGAAATTTTTGTCCTGAACTACAGTCGAAACGTATATTTTAGTCCGACTTAGAATTCAAACGTCACTATTATCTGGTCTTCAATTCCCTCATATTCGAAACGGGGAATCACAGATCCCTCGACGGAGTGGGTACCGTCTTCGTTGGTCTCTCTTTTCCTTCGTACCTCTCGTGTGTGCTCGGGTCGGGTCTCAGTAGCCTGGGGACTGCTGTCCTTTCGGAGGTCCACATCGGACCGACGGCGGAAGGCTTAACGTAGGACTCGGAGTCCCTCGAGGAAGAGCTCAGACCCCCTAAACATCCTGTGTTTGTCATCAAAGGGAAGTGTCTGACTGACGTGCGTAAAGAGTTGTATGTACTCGGGAGATCTCCTATTAAGAGAAAGACCCATCCTGGTCCAGTTCAAGGAACCATGTTAAAAAGTGTGAATTGCCTTTGACAGAGTCGTAAAATTCGATGACTTTATAATGTGCCCTCGATCAGAAGTACATCTGGAGCTCTTTCGGGTCGGAAAACTACAATTGTCCATTAATGATATCAGACAAAAAGGACTGGACCCGCGGAATGTGAACAGCTCAAGTGGTTCTCGAGACCCCAAAGGTCTCACTAACTCCTTCACGATTAATTTCCTAGGTGTAAATTGCAAACGTCACTTGGTGGTGGATAAACTATAATTGGTGTAGGAAAGTGACCTAACTCAACATTGATTAGGTCGGAAGTTGGCTCCGTCGTCCTACACGACTTGGTCGTCCTTTCCTTGTTCTCAGATTAAAGATAAACCGATGATTGAAGGAGCCTTTAGGAGTACAAGGAGGAGTTCTTTGTTCTTCCTATAAGGGGCCCCATTCAAGAATTCTGGTTTACCCTACTTTTTATGACTTTTATTACTTTCGTAGTGTAAACATTTTATCACTTTCATACAAACACTAAAGTTACTTTCTTGTATGACGTCAAAGGGAAAGGTTACCAGGAAAATCTTACATTCGGTGGACAACACATGAGGACCGGTGACGTTTCACGAATGTCCTACACTTTTCAGTAAACGGAAGATAGTTACCTCCGGAAAGTAAACTCTCGGTCCGATTCTGAAGAGAATATATTCAGTGGTACACTTATTCAAAAAACGGGGTCTGGACCTAAACCCATCCTGTACAAGAACAGTAGAAGTCTCTTGACCATCGGAGAAGAGGTACTGGGACAGTAACATTTCGGTACTTTAAGAGCCAGGGAACCGTTTGTCTCAGAATGTTTCGATCAAAAGTACAAGAGTGACTTCCTCCCGTTTGAGACCTACCGCTGTCCGTTTAATTGAACTGGACGAAAAGGTCGGTACGTCTGTTGTTTGACTCACCCAAGAATGAGACTGTCGTGAAACAACGTACCTCGACGTCTTTCGACCATGAATAGGTATCAATCTTCACCAGAACAAACTCCGTGAAGACTTTTTTTTTGTCGGTGTGTCCAGAACCAATTTTTCGGGTTGACAGCGGACGTTGTAACGAAGGTCAAGTCGTTCACTAGTCTGCCAGTGTCCGAACATTGGAGAGGACATCATAAAGGACTCTTCTCTGGTGAGCTTCTGTGTGGACGGAAAGCGTTCCAACGGGACCGGGGTCTACACCGAACAAATAAGACGTCCCTGAACCGTAGGTGAGCAGTGACTGTTGTCTTCGGGCGGTATGAAGTATCGATGGTCAGAGAGAAGATCCACTTCACCAGAAAGGTCTGGGTCACCTTCGTCGGTTCCGTCCTGACATTAGGTTCTGAGGGTTCTTCTCGTTCCGCAAGTCTGACCAGGGACCCTCGACTGATGTCGTAGTGCAAGTAGGTGAGTGGTCACTATAGACACTACTTTCCCACTCGGAGGAGGAACATACGACTTACCGTCACCACCACGTCCCGTCCACCTTTCCCAGTGAATCTTTTGGGTCCGATCTGAGGTTAAGGATTCTTCGTCCACTCGTCGTTTATGTCGGAGGTCAAGAGAAGTCAAAACACCCAGGGTCATACTCAGGACTCGACGGAAGGTACCTTCCTCTCCACGACAAGAAAGTCCAGTTAACATACTCAAGACATTTCGAGGGTCTCCGTGTGGCACCACCACCGACGGTTACTGAGCTCTTCCTCGAAGTAGGACGACCCGAGTCCGCGTCTTGTACGACCCTATTTGTGTCCTGTAGTGGAATCTCCATACCCCGTCCCGAGGTTGTGTTCTGCAACAGTCATGTTCGAGACGACTCCCGATACTAGAGAGAGCCGAGGTAGGACGTCATAGAACGTTCGGTGTAGTATCCCTTATTTGACAAGGGCGACTGTAGGAAGTTCTAGTGTCTTCGGTTTCAGGACCTATCCATCAACATCCCGGTTCTACAGGTTTAATGCTCTTTTACAGTGGGAGCCATAGGTGTACCTGAGTGAGCGTCTTCCAGTTTCCTTGTCTTGTTTTTATTGAAATCCGTTTTTATCTAAGCAAAAATCTGTCTTTTATATGTAAAGATGATCCACTAGAAAAATTGGGAAACGTTAAAACTTTCAGGAGTCTTGAAGGACTACTTTGTCAGTACGAACTTCTATTCTATGTCTTACGCCTACAGACACTAAACGAAGAAGTGTGACCTTCTCTTCACCTCCCGTACCGTGTCTTTGTCAGTTGACGGTCGTGTCTTGACTTCAGTACCAAAAGGTGTAGTCCTAGAAGATCTAAGTGATTTTCACGAGGGTAAAAACATTCAAATCAGGAACCTAGACCTTTACAACACAGTCAACTTAAGACCCGAAGTTAAGTCCAGGATTTCCCCGATAACGACAGAAACCGTGTCTTTGTTGTGGATTTGCGTTTGTGGGGCATTTGCCTTAGTACCTTTATGTTAGGTTCGGGTGTTTTCACTTTTTCTATTCGGATTTTTATACTTCACTGTGAAGTGGGAAGCGCCACGATTTAAGAAGTCCGCACGTGAACGTTCTAAGGATTCTTACGATTCCGTTTTGCCGGGGTCCGGGACTTTCCTCTCAGATCTTAAACCTGAAGGTAAGGCGTAATGCTTACTAGAAATTTTTGTATTTTTAAAGATATGTTCATATACATACGTACATTCCTGACCCGATGCACAGAAATTAGGATTCCAGTTAATCTCCCCTAAACCTTTTTTTTATTGAACTTTTTTTTTTAAGTAAGATCGGTAAAGATTAAGGTAGGTCAAAAGTAGAGACTTCGTATAAATCTACTTATGTAAGTCTTTCTCCTACCAAGTAGGTAAGATAAAAACTATGGTCGTCTCATTTGATACAGTAACACAGTGGATGATACTTTAGAGTCGGAGTTACTGCACCCGCGAATTAGTAGACAGGAAATGGGTTGGGAGGTTCGGCCCTCCACCCTTCAGAAAGACAACTGATTAGTTTTACGGACGTGACGGGGGAGGGGGGTCGAGGGGGGAGTTGGGGGCGGTCCCCTCCCCCCCACCGTCCTTGTCCGTGTCGTCTCCCGACACTTATGGTTTCAGTCTAAGACTTAACTTTTGACGGTGGTTCTGTGTCCGCGTCTGTCTATTTCTCTTTTTCCCCTTTTATTTTTCTACGTCGTCTTTGCTTATGGTGGTATATGACCCCTTGGTTTACTGACATGGAACCGTTGCCTAAACGGTAGCCTTAACAACAACCCTAGAAATGGTGGTGACTTTCTCAGAGAAGAAACACCCGTACCGAAGAAAAACGCACCAGACGGAAATTCTAAACCGCGACTTTTGTTTACCTCTTGTTAACTCTCCGTATTCTAAACCGCGACTTTTGTTTACCTCTTGTTAACTCTCCGTAAAAGTAAACGCACCCAAAGGAATAATTTTTGACTCTGTGAGTGAGGTCGCCGCGGGAGATTAACAAGACTCTTCACATGTGTAGACGCCGTCGGTTCGGAGGAAAGTCTCTGCAGGGAGAGACTACCCGACGCAGATGTATCGGAGACGTGAAGACCTGTACAAAGAGTTTCGATTGGACAATGTGACCTTGTGTAGATTAATGACATTTATTTTACTTCGGGAGTCGAAATTTCCTGCTATTATTCCTTTTGCGTGAAGGGACAACAATGTGTTCTTTGTGTGTGACCGGAACTTTCTGTCGGGACTCGGTCCGAGTAAGAAACACAAAACAAAACATAGAACAAAAGTCTTTGTGTTCTCTATTCGGTCGGGTAATACCGTAGTGTCATGACATTGTAAACTTTTGGAGAGAGAAGTTTTCACCTTTCCATTCGTGAAAGAGTTTCATACTATGTTTATTCATTCCCTCTCGACATCTGTCTCCGTAAGTGTTATTAGACTTTTTATAATGATTTACATAAATGATGTATCATAAACGTTGGTCGTACAGAGTCTAGGGTCCCGTAGACCGTCCATGTAAATTCAGTCATACGAGAAAAAGAAAAGTTATATGTATATAAAATACTTCTAGAACTCCCAATAAATTTTATTGCAGGTTTCTAGTATGACCTCAATCGGGCTAAGGCACCTCTAATATGAAAGATTTTCGGTGTCTGTCTGTGTTTAGTTTCAATATAGAGTAGAACCTACGACTCCAACTTAGGGAAATTCTAGGTATTTTCTTCCTCTCCCCTTTTTTTTTTTTCCGACGACAAATAACTCACGACAATACTGAGAGGCCGTACTCAAAAGTGTAAATTGAAGTGGTCAATGGGTCAGTTCGTTTTAATTTTGTTTGATTGATTGACCGATCGGGAACTTCTTAAAGTTTGATTGGTTAATGTGGGGTTGGTTAAAGAAATTCGGGAAAGTTCCATGGTGTGAAAAAAATTTTCAATAATAACGAAATTCCATACTAATACCGGTATGCTTTAGACTTGTTGAGGTTGGGAGAATTAACAACAATCAGAATGAATACAGTACGTCAATCGGTCACCAAAATCCTGTGACATGTAGTATGAGTAGAATGTTTGTGTTTATTAGGGTGATTAAACTAAAAGATGATACCTATTGTCAGAACGACAACTGTTTCGTGTTATTTCGTCTCGACGGAAAGTTTAGTCCGTTTTCAAAGTTTTCACCAAAATCCCGAGTCTGAGGGGCGAAAGGTTTAGACGAGAGGAGAGTAGAGGGGTGTTACAGAGAGACTTTCGCGTAGAGTCTTTCGCTAGGACCGTAATGGTTTCCCTATGTTTGAGTGTTTGTCTTTTAGTTCGTTTCTCTTTCGCCGCTAATGGGTAAGGTCAGCCGTTTGTAGACGAACTACTACAGACACGAGTACTTTCGATGTCGTACACTGACGAGGGGCCGGGGTGCAGGGACTTCAGAGGTGAGCTGAACCACACCTACAGTCGAAGGGAGGCTTACGCTCGACGCTCCGAGTCGCGAGACGAATGTTGAGGGGAGGGGGCCGTCGAGGTAATGAGTACATTTGTGTGTCGTCACTGATCGTGCCCCACACACCCTACTCGAGGCTCCTGAACCGACCTCGACGGTCTGACCGTCCGTCCCGAGCGGAGAGAGGTGGAGGGGCTTACCCCACCCACTGAAGTAGGACGGACAAAACACCGAGGACTGGAGGACGAGGGGCCAGTCTCGCGCTACGGTGGAAGATACTTGACTACTCCGGGAGACGGACCTCGGTCCCACCCCTGATAAAACTAAACTCCTGAGAGCCACATCGTGTCTTCATGATGGTGTTGACTGGGTTCACGATTCTGAAATTACTGCCACTTCCTTCCTACATGAAAGTTCAGGGAATAGTTTTATTATCGGGTCGTCTCTCGACTATCTTTGACTGTTGAACTCCATCCAGGCCCCGTAAAGTAATTTTCCTTGTTTTGTTGTGACGGAGACAAGATTCTGAACAATGATACTAGAAAGGAAGGATTGTTAAAACCGTTTTTCGTAAATTTGGATTTTCCGTAAATGAAGGTCTTTTCGAAAGTTTAGGGTTTCCGGAAAATCTGTCTCTCTTGAGCGTAACTTGTCCGACAAAATTTATTTCCGTCTCCAAAGCCCTTGACTGCTATTCAGTGGGGGTTTAGCCCAGATAAAAGAGGTAAGAAACTCGACGAGAATCTTGGGTCTCTCCGTGTACGGGAAGGGGTCGTTTAAGACTCTTAATGTTTAAATCTTGTCCGATCGTGGATTATCAGACCGGTGTGTTTGACTTCGAGATTCATCTGAGACTAGTTCTCTTTTTCGGAAAACAAGGAGTCTTCCGTTCATGGGACTATAAAGTCCATATAAGGTGGTTAGGGATTTCATAGTTTAAACTTATGGAGACAATCAGAGTGGAGACTCGAGGAAAAGACTGGAAGGACATACCTTCCATAGTAACACAATCAAGATGAAATCGACCGAATAAGAATGTGACTCAGCCTGTCAGGAGTTACCGTCCTGGTACAGGCTAAGTAGAGAGAGACGGGGTCATGGGTGGGTCCCCGTCATTACGGATTATGTAACAGCTTATTAGTTCACTGACGACCTTTATTTCTACGGGTGTATATACGGGAACCACAGTTCTCGATCCGGACAGTTGAACTGGCGCACATATGGCTAGTGTAACCCGTGGACATTTACCGTAACTGGAAAGGACGAGTGGACACTCGAGACCCTCGTTTGTGGTCATTGTCCTTAAATGGCACCCTCTATTCTAGAGGGCGTCACCCTCTACTCGGAAACCAAGGACGAATCCCATTGACACAGACCGTAGAGGCACCCCCGGTACTAGAACAGGGTGTACGTTACTCGTTTATTTGACTTGTGGTCTACAATTTTCATGACCCCCTCCGTACGTCTTGAGGTATGTCCGGTCCAATTCTCGGAGGTCCTATGTTAATTCTCAAAAATCTAGGTGTTCTGGATTCCACTTCGAAACCCTGTCGTCCCGACCGAAGACCCCTGTCGTTTATAAGAACAGGGGTTTAATGAGAAAAAAAGGATGTCCCAGTGTTTTTTTTTGTTTAATAAACGATCGGCCCACTTACTTTTGTTTACGAAATACCACACCACCACCAGTCCCTACCCGAACGAGGCCGGAAATTGAGAAAATAATTTCTTTGTCAGGTGGAGGAGAGTCGACGGGACCTGGTTGAATGTGGACGGGAGACGAACTGTCGAGTCCCGGCGTCTGAATGACTCTGTTGGGCTTAGGATATTGAGGTCTTAGTGTGGTCGAGGTCGACTAAATCTCCTCCGGTCAGAGATGGTTCTTTTACTAAGAACCTTCGATCGTTATGTACATGACTGTCGTATCAACCAAGATCAGTCAAGATGAAAATTTTTGTGTCTCGTACTTCGTTATTTACATGTCGATGAACCTGCACACATAACATATATGGGTGTCCGGTTGGGACCGGACCGAATAAGTATCTCAAGTTAGTCACGTGAAACGTTCTTACAAAAATTATAATGGGTGTTTATAATTATTATTATTGACTACGAATGTCTCGTGAAAAAGAACGGTTAGTCTCGAAACATATGTTGTTGAGTAAATTTTGAGTTTTGTTCGGGTGTCATTCCGTGTAAATAATAATAGGGGTAAAATGTCTGGTCCATTGACTCTGTCTTTAATAAAACAGAATGAAGTATGGTGACCAATGACCATCATCTTTCGAAGGGTGGGTCCGTTGACTGAAATAGGTCTCGAGGACGAAAGTCCTTGAAGGGAAATTGTATGTGTGAACGACACAGAATATTGCTGCATAAATGTCAGAATTGAACCCGACCGTCTGAGGTTCCTCGAGAGGGGTTTACTTTTGTGAGAGTTTATGGTGTATCGTGTTCTCGCGATATCGGGTAGAGTCCGTAGTTTGTCGTAGGATATCGGGACGACCACTCGTGTCCCAGAGGTAGTTAGGACTCGTCATCCACTACTCTGAAAGTGGTTTCAGTGTCGCAAGGTTATTTTGAATCTCGTGGTTCATGTAGTGGGGGAACGTCACACGGTAGTTACCTGAAAAGACGGACTAGTCACTTACTACAGATTCCAAAAAAATTTTTTTATAGAAGAGAGAGGCTGACGGGTAGACAAGGAGAATGAGTCACGGTACTTTAATTGTTCATAAGTGGTGACACTTCAGTGGCGATAAAGATATCCACAATTAGGGTCCTCTTTAACTGATGACGATCACGAGGTCCGATGAGACTGTAAATTGGGTACACAAAACAAATAAGGGAAAAAATTTTTTTTTTAAGGAAGTTGATAATTACTTAGTATCAGAAGAAGAAAAAAAAAAACTGTCATCTCGTTTTGTACAAAACAAAAAAAAAAAAAAAAGGGGGAATTTCTCAGACCTTCGAGTCTCAACGTCCGTGAGTAAATACATAAATGAAGTGACACCCAAGACTGTTCAATACACTGTCCGTCACGTCCACACCCTTTGAAAGTATAACGTTATTATTATTATTTTGTTTCCTTTACATTGGTCAATGACCGTTTCATTTAACGAAAACCGAATTTGCAAAGACAAAAAAAAGGATGACACAAGAAGGACAGTACTGGCAGAGAAAAAAATATTGTAAATACGAGAACTTTTATGGTGCTTCTATTTGACGATATTTTCGACCTAACTGAGTAGTCAATTGTTGAGAAAGAAGAACAAGACGTCTCTCCTAAAACAACGGTTGTCTCGATGTATCAGAGAGCTCTTTAAGAGACACTCGAAGGTGAGTCTCTATCCTGAACGAACAACCATCTCTGACCTTAATCCCCTTACCTTTTGGTCCGTAGTAAAAGGATTCTCAAACTGGGGGTCCCAGTTACAGATCTCCTTCGGTCGTCTCGTATTTGAGTAAATTAAACGTTCAACACACACACAAAAAATTTGTGATTTGTGTTCAGTCTTTTGATTTGAGGTGTCTGACTTCATAATTTTATCCTGACCGTTTGTAACAAGATACATATCAGACGCAATGACTATTATGAAACGTAAAGAAATTACGGAAAGGGGACTCGTAGAGTTAAGAAACCATGTAAAAGAAATATCTGTTATTAGAATTTTATGAGACCGTTCAAAGTCGTACCTCGTAACGGGGTCTTTCGACCCCGCCCCACCCCCCTGGATGGGATTAAATCAATAGTAAATAACACAAGATAAAAGTTGCAAAGGGAAAACTGATAAATCTTTGAAGGAGAAAGTGATGTTGTTTTTATCCTACTTACAAAAATTTCAATAATTGTATACTCATTTTCTAAATCTTTGGTTCTTACCGTCTTTCGAACTAGTTTCGGTGAGGACTTTAAATACCCACATTATTTTCTTTCCGTAAAGTGTCTATTAGAGAGTGTCTTAAAGTCAAAAGTTTATGATCCCTTTTTTTCTTTTCTTTTTGTCTTCGAGAGTCGAGAGTACAACCGAAATTGAATTTCGGTTGTAAAAACGAAAATTTAAGTATTTGCTAAGGGACTTTAAGATAAAGTTTAGGTGTCAATGTAAGGTATATGAGGGGTCAGGTGTGGAGTGTCTCACCCCGACCTTTTGACGTCGACGACCCTGAGTCACAGACTATTAACCAACTGAGGCACTTAAGTGTTTCGTAATTAATAAATATACCTGAATTCTAGTACGTTCAAATGAAAATAAGACAACCAGATATTTATTAAAAGGTGTGAGTTGTCTTTACAAACTCTTCGTTGACACGACTCTACGCTTGTGTAGTCCGGTAATTGTTCATGTTGAGGTAGGACCCCCTGAAAGACCGAATTTACTACTAAAGTCTCGTTATCCGTGTTAAATTTGTTTTAAATTTTTCTTTTTTCGACGTTCTCACTATAGTACAGGATATTAAAAGGACTAGCAAAGGAAAAATTCTCATTAAAAAAAAAGAGAGTTTATTTCCGTAATTATTCCACTCAGGTCTCAACACTCCTCAAGGGGTCCACCGTGACCACCATTTCTTGGACGACGGTTTCGTCCTCTGGACCCAAGTTAGGGACCCAGCCCTTCTAGGGGACCTCCTCCCGTGCCGTTGGGTAGGTCATAAGAACGGACCTCTTAGGGTACGTCTCTCCTGTGACCGCCTGATGTCAGGTATCCCAGCGTTTCTCAACCTGTACTAACATCGTTGAATCGTCGTCGTCTCAACAGTTGACTCCGGTCGTTCACAACATTTACAATCAGTGGGTCAGCACGGGCTGAGAAACACTGGGGTACCTGACGTCGGGTGGTCCGAGAAGACAGGTACTCTAAAAGGTCCGTTCCTATGACCTTACCCAACGGTAAATTCGGTCGGAGTTTACGGGAGTGAGAGTTTACGGTGGGTCTGGTCTTTCGGGACTTGTCCCAGGCTCCCCCACACGGGGTCCCCTTACCAGTGTGAGCGATGAGACCTACAGTGCCGGTGAACCTCAAAGGTTCAAACGAAGTCGGGTTCGGCGTGGAATTACAACGAACTTGGTGTCACGGATGATTTATGTCAATTCGTAAAGGTCACTTGATGTGAGAGTGTCTTGGGTCCAGGAGAGGATGGTGGACACCTTCCCATTCGTCTTCACAATACTCTTTCTCCTAACCTCCTTTTTTTTTTTTTTTTTCGTCCGAAATATACTCCAGGTCCGTGAAACCGAGAAACAGTGACTCCAGGAATTCTCAGTGATTACTCTCACCTTACATAATAACGTAACCGGTATGGACCTGACGAGTCCGTTGAGTTCAGGTTTTGTCGACACCTGAAGTAACTGACGAGTTGTTTGGTACCTTCGTCTGTGAAAACATTACGGAAGGGTTGGACGGGACAGAATGAGTGAGGACAAAGTATGAACACTTACGACCTCGTTAACAATTACGGAGACTAGTTTCAAAATCATTAAAGTATCCGTACACTAAACGTATCGATAAAGGACTAGGCGGAAGAGAGACGGGACCTCCAGAAGTAAAGAGTCTTTGTGAATTGTTGTGTCTAATAAAATGAAGAGGGGAAGGGGGTCGGATATTTACCTTGAACTGAACGATCGAGTAGACATAACGATTAATCAGACTTTGGTACACTGAGACACGTAAGAACGGTAATTACGTCCTCGTTTGGAGAAAAAGTGAGTCCAAAATGGTGGTCACTACCCGTCTAGAGATAGAAATAAAGGGGAGACACGGAACTCCCTCCTCTGTCCTAAATTTACTGGCTTACGATAGATAAACAATAAGGTTTTACTACATCCCTTAAGATTTCCTTACATCTTTGTAAGACCTCCAGATACTATCCATACTATCCGTGACCCGTTTCTTCCTTCCCTAGTATCAGCGAAAAGTGGTAGTGAAACCACCCGTTTTAGATCCTCGATTTAGCTCCACCTCTCACTCCTCTCTAAGACCCAGAAGTCTCATGACTGAGAAATACCTCTCTTAAGAACTTTTCCCCTCCACTGACTTTAGTCACGGTCTGGAGAGTCTGAAACCAGACAGACCGCTGGGTGTCTAAGGCGGTCCCCCTGGTAGAGTCTACTTTTTCGGGGAAGTCCTCGACATTCCCCTATCTCCGTCGCCGAGTATCGGCGGGACGTTTACCAATAAGTAGAAACCCTATTACCTCAGATATCTGGTACCATAGTCCTCGGATACCTTTCTGATCTTAAGGTTTATAAAACATTTCTCTGTAGCCCCGTCTCACCCATGGACTCCCGGATCGACCGAGGAGTCTGACGTGTGTCTCCTAGGGCAAAGGAGGGGGTCGACGTTTCAGAACAGTACTTCAGTGTTGGGGTCGTTTTGATTGTTGACCTGAGAGTTTATGGTGTCACCGAGTTTACACTGAAAGTGTAGATGGAGCGTTGAGTAAAGAGGACGATAAGTAAAGGGGCCTACAGTCCATAGGTAGTCGGTTGAGGTTTGGGGGTCGAGGAGTCAAATTTATTTTCCTTTCTAGTACGACCTACAACTCCCTTTTTTCGACGTAGTGTTGATGATGTGAATCTTGTTTACATAACAGCGTGACGAGTGACATAGACGAAAGAATTCTTAGACTTTATTGAGTACAAACGTAAAAAGCTATTGATAAGTTATATGTGTCTAAATTTAGAAAGAATTCTATTAATAGACGTTATAGTTATCTTGTAATTGAATTCTTTGATCACGAAACAAAATCCGATAAATTTCTAAGTGAGACCTTTACCAAAATTTTCTGTAAAACTACCGATATTAAATACTTCAAACATTTCTGGAGAATTCGAATCTCTTAATTAGAAACAGAGAAAAAGAAAAAAATGTTAGTTATTTGGACGAGTAAGATGAGGTACTAACTGTGCAAGATACCCCAGTGATAACATACACTGTCGTGCCTTCACTTTCGATGTCAAAACATAACTTGTTAGAGCGTTCCTCGTCATTTATAGCTTTCTTAAGAATTTGAGTATGTATTTGTCTTGAAAGAACAAGTCGGTAAAGAGGTCCAAACCTTTACTCTATAAGGTACAAGTTGTAATGCCTATTAACTAAACGATGTAGAGATTTCTTTTGTAAGGGTTGAACCTTTATTCATTCTCTCTAACACACACACACACACCTAATTGTACCTCTATAAATTGAATAATATCTGAACCTGAATATCCGAAAAGTGAAAAAGTTTGTGTATTCCTGTTCATTTTCTAGTAGTATATTATCAAAGGGTTAAAGAAAAATTTTTAGGGCTTTTCTGAAACACGACTTTCTCCTAAAAAGTGAGAGAAGTACAAAAAGATGGTAAGTCTTTCTTATTAAATTCTTCATCCTACACACGCGCGAGTCAGTGATTCAGTACAGGCTCAGAAACGCTGGGGTGCCTTACGTCATACGGTTGGAGGAGACAGGTACCTTTAAAGGGTCCTTCTAATGACGCCACCCAACACTGAAGGAAGAGGTCCCCTAGAAGGGTCGGGTCCCTGACTTGGGTGTGGAGGACGCAGAGGACGTGACAGTCCGTCTAGGAAATGGCGCCACGGTCGACCCGTCGGTGTCCTCCATCCTATCAAAGGCTCTTAAGAGAACTCCTGAGCCACGAAATTGACGGTTCCCCGGGTCCAAGTCAAGGACTACCGTCTTGATTCTAAGACGTACGGTGTGCCACGTCGGTTTTTCTTTCGCTTTTTGTTCATCCTGTCAGAGAATGAATCTTCGTTTTTCCAATGATAAGGACAAACAGCGAAGAACCTCGGGTGTCCACCGTCTCTTATACACACGACGTCGGTTCACCGCACTCCTCTTTCCCGGACCCCCACACACACCTCTTCACCGTTATGCTAGGTGTCACGGACCACCATATAATTTGTTCCAGTCGAACAATATTGGGTCACCCCAGTCGATCCCTCGAGTCGAGGACCCTCACTCTCCTACAGTGTGACGTCCCTTTTCGTCTTTCTATGGGTATCCTTAGAGTGTCACTTGTACCTCTTGCGTGCCTTTTACCAAGGGAATAAAGGCACTTCCGATTTTGCAAAGATTCTGACAAATCTCAACGAGACAGGTTATGCCGTTGGTGATAGGTGTATCCCGAGAACTCGTGGATTCTGTAGATCAGGCTGAACTCTACACGACATTCATATTTTATGTGTGATTCAAAGGTTCTTATGTGTTTTTTATATTTTATCCGGTAATGATTGTACAATATGACTAATATATAATTTTATAAAATCTATGTGACGTAATATAATTTACAATAATTTTAATTGAGATGGACAAAGAAAAATAGGAAATTTTACACCAATGACCCTTTAAAATTAAGTGTATACTGAACGTAATAGAAAGAGAACCCGCTACAACCAAATCAGTTGTCAAGTTACAATGAGAATATCTATCCAGGAATGTTTACACACAATTTTTCGTCCGTCTCATTCTAATTGTAGACTTCGATTTTATTATTCGTTTTTTAGTACTAAGTTTCAAAGTCATGTTAGATCTGAAAATAAGTGACAAAACCTCCCATCAGTACGTATCTACAATCATAGACTTGTAAAACGGTTTGGACTTTACGGAGGAAACATTTTAAGTTTAGACCATTAGTAACTGAGTTTCCTTGATTTACCGAGACTACTTTTACAATAAAGTAATTGAAGGAATTGATTCTTCGGTTTCGTTTAAAATTCGAAACTGTAGTCTAAACCTCTCACTCTCTCACCTCCTTCCCCTTCTTTCACTCTTTTTCTCGATTAAAAAATAAAAGGAATGATAAGAAAGGACGACGGTCACACTCGACCCGCATTCCATTCAGTAAACGTTTGACTTATTCTCTTTTATCTACTACTCACTAAAACTGAGTGACCTTTCATTTTCGAAGAGGTAGTGTTTAACAACTCATCCAAGTACCAGACCTACACAAAAAGAAAAACCTCAAAGTAGACGGTCATTCATCTCTCCGGTCTATGTCAGTCCGGGTTTCCGTTCCCGCACCGGAAGTAGCGAGAGGGTTCCATGAACTTCAGGGTGTCGAAGTGTACTGTGTTTCTCTTAAGTAACTCCTTACCTCGAGGCTATTCGGGCCTTTTCACCTGTCTTGTTTTTCCAAACTTGAGATCCCCCATCCTCTCTTCTACGTAAGAAAAGGGTTAGAATCGTGGGTTTTCTGATCCCCCGTAGTGGGACTCTTCTCCCGACCGGATCCAGAGCAGGAGGGTTTATTGAACAATGTCAACGACTTAAATTTCGGACAGGGGAGGGGGAGGAGGAGAAAACTAGGGCACCGTCGTCGTTGTGTCTTTTGCTGGATCCCCTCCTTGTCCCAAGAGGTTTATATTGTACGGTTAGTTTCCCAATGTGTGGACGGACCCAAGAAAATATCTTAAGGGGGTGGGGGAGAAATCCCAAGAGTAATATTTTTATTTTTGTCGGTGCCATCGTGACCTTTATTTCAATCCTTTATAAAAGAAAAGAATCTTCCGTTCTCATCTGTATCGTAAACTCCGTTACCGTACGTCTCTCTAAGTCTGATTTTAGAGGTGTTGTAGTTGTTTTACACATTACTGTTAATAAGTAAGGTGACAGATTATGAACATTGTTATTAAAAATACCTTAATAAATCGTCCAAGTTGAATGTAGATCCCTTCGTCAGACGTGTGGAGACCATACAGAGACTATAGATTGACATCGTCATAAACAGAAATGGGAGGTTTGAGAAAATATCGTGCACCATATGTATGAAGTCGTAGGTTGTAATAATTGAGTACTGGTTGACAGTCAGCTACCAATAGATTGTGCACCCCAGAGGTGTGTTCCTAAGGAATAAACCCGTTTTCGAGAACAGACCTGGTCAGACAGATATAAAAGGGAGTCTTCTTGAAATAAACCTAATAATACGCGACAATCACCTTTGAGCCTCCGACGTACACACCGTTGACCTTCCGCCCCTTTATTTAGGAGTCGTTCAATTTTGTGAATCGACTATAATTTTGGTAAAGACCGAAACAATCGACTTTCCTTTGAGAGCCAACGGGAGAACACCGGTTAGATACACTATACCACCCTTTTGGTATTTTGGGTCTTTGATTGATCAAATTAGTTTAAGTCCATTCTTGTAAGTCGGAGCTGTCTTTGTCAGCGTTTAGTGTTGGAATACAACAAAATACGCACAGTCTTAAATGTCAATCGTCGGGAGGATACACCTCTCCCTTCCTCCTACTCCCCTCCCCGATTATACCTTTAATCTTTAGTCAGAAAGATCTTATGTCACTGAAGTGATATAAATGTTGGTATTGACAATATATACACCATTTAACTAAAAATACTCTAAATCTTGGAATTTTTTTTTTAGTCCGGATGTAAAATTTTCAAAGAAGTACTGGTTTTTATCTGACTACAAGGTTGATCGAACCTTAATATCCTTGGTTCCTTTCTTCGGACTTATTAAGGGATTATACCTTCTTTTGGTGAAAAAAAGAAAAATTTACTCCTTGTCAAATAAACAAAGACTGTTACCCGTTGTATACCCTTGAACCTTAAATGTCTTGTTCATGTCCATATCTTGAATAGCAGATTTTTATTTTAAAATATTTTTAGACTTGAGGTTTAAATTAGTAGTCAATGAGCTAAACCATAAATTAAAATTAAAAACTTTTGTGGCAAATTTATTTTTAAGACGACATCCGGAAAGTTGTTAAAGGACGGATTGTCCGGGTAGGGGTTTTTCGTTTGTTTGGACCATAATTTTGTCTGACTCGTCGAATTCTTTTTCGACCCCCGTTTCATGTACTCTTGTATTTGATAAAAAGTAGAATAATGGTCATTTGCATGGTAAAGGGAGAAAATACACAGAAGAAAAGTCTATTTTCGGCGAGGAGGTTGGTCGTAATTGTTTTTGCAAGACATAAAAATTACACTAAAATCCCCGTCTAATTAGAATTGAACCGAAAAGGCGAATGTGCACCTTTAAGTGACAACGTTGTTGTCAACAAACCAAAACAGAAACTTAAACGTTTCAAGAATTTCATTAAAATGATGTTTTAATTTGTCGACACTCAAGAAATCGTTTGTACTACTAAGAACAAGAGGAAACATGATAACACGTTCGACTTTATGGGAAAGAAAGTACAGAAAAATAAGGTTTTACTTAAGGGATCAATCGGAACAAATCGAAATTTTTTATATTACTTCTTTCCCCCACCACAAACGACTGGAGACTTTAAGTAGTCGTAAATTCGTACCATTCAAATGTGTTCCACGTATGAGTTTTCCCGAAAACAAAGTCGGGGTAATACCTTACTTTTTACTATAAGACGGGGTTATATTACGGTTAGGAACACATGGTGTTTCGACAGACGTTTATAAAGACACCTCGTTCCCTAGAATCCGGATAAAACGTCTACTCTTTTGACTTTGTAGTCAATTACAACTCACTCCGTACTCCTACCAAGTGTCTCCGATCTTAATTTAAATCTTAAACTGAGAATCGGGTCCTGAGATTGGTGCACTCCCGAGACTGAGAAACCTTAGTTGTCTTCTCGTTAAAATTTTGTAAGAAAACTGCAATAATTGGAGTCGGAGTCCCGAGACCCTTCACCCCCGCCCTCCCCCCCTTCCCCCTCCCCCCTCCCCCGCCCCGCCCCGGACCTTTGTTTACCTCGACGATCCACTGTCGGAGGACACTGTGGTGATTACTTCACCTAATAAACTAGGTATGGTGGTATAGAAGGTCCTTATAAGCCTTCGAATCGTTAAGGGAAACGTAGAATTTTTTAATTTTGGCTCTAAACTCACGATCACATCCGTCGGAAGATTTTATGTCTGGGTCTCTTCTGCACTCACGTCTTTCACCGGACGCCCAAAAGATCACCTAGACCTTGGTTTCTAGGGGCGATCCTCGACACTACCACCGTCCTAAGAAGTAAACTCATTAAATTTCTTGCTACTTCAAGGTCGCCTTCCACTTGGAGTCTGTGGTGGCTCAGGTTTAGGCCTAAGATGAACAGTCCTTTCCCTCCGGACCCCTGACGCTTGAAGGGTGTCAGTGTGTCGATCGCCGTCTCGTGCTGTCTGTGGGTACAGACGACCGACGTTCCCTGGTCGTCACCACGGAGCCGTCGTCTACCGAAACGTTGCCCGGGGCTTATGGAGGAGGACCCACAGAGACGCCCCACTCGAGACAGTAGGGTTCTGGTGCATTGATTTTGTGTGAAAGGTTCCTTGACGTTAATTATTTCAGTTTACCCTCGACTGTTCCTGTAAGGGCGACACAAGCTTACGGTTTTGTGTGTTGACTCTTTCGAGTGAACCTCGTATGCTGGCACCCAGGAGACCGCCCTGAAGACGCGTGGTGTGAGGGTCGACAAACGAGTCTGGGTTTACCCTCCCTGATTTTGCTTTTGCGAGTGCTTCGGTCGTCCCGTTATGAGCCGTAAACCGCAGTCGCGGACGGTGGACGAACGAAAACGACCCGACCCGACTTTCGTTCGGGTCCCCGGAGGAGTACACTCCTTTCTGAAACCCTTAAGTTCTGGACGCCCTCTGTACTTGGTGACGGGTGGAACGGAGACTCGTAGGAGCAATGCAAGGTCGTCATTGTTTCCGGGGTCTCCAAGGTCCGAGAAGTGCACCGAGGTGTGGACACACGGACTCGAGACCGTTGTTATGGGAAGGAAGAAGTGGAGACAGGAAGGACGGGGTTGGACATGAACAAGGGGATCTGAACGTAACCCTTAACGTAGGGGATTTTGTGAAGGATTAAAAGGTGCAGAGGGCGACCCCCTCAAAAAGAAACAGACATTGAAGATCTAGTTCGTACGAAGATGGGGTCGTGGACCGTGGGACATGACTTTAATAGACACCCAGAGAGACGGAGTGGTCTGATTTCTCTACTGTAGTCAGAATCAGTGTCGCCGTAGTAGTATCATCTACGAGTTATTTGTAAATGTCTTGTCAACTGCTAGGATAAAACTTTCGTCACATACCATGAATCACTTCCAGATTATTTACAAATAATTTAACGTGACTGACGACTAAGTTACTCTCTTTTCTTAATAAAGACTTCTCCCCTTTCACCGACCCGACAAGTGGAAGGACGGACATCGTGGAAGGGAACCAGTGTCACCGGTAATTATTCCCCCCCTTATACGTAAGTGTAAAATTAAGGGTGACACATTGAAACTCTGGGTCGATAACAGTTGGTGAATTTTCGAATTGTCTCTGAACGGAACAGACACTTTTAGATATTTAGACTGAACAAAACGGTTCTGGGAGGTTCGGGTGTCCTACTACGACCGAGATGACCTCTTGGATTTGTCCCACTTTCTCTCGTTGTGCCTTCTCTTTGTTTCAAGAGACCCCTTCTACCGTGTGACAGACCACTCTTGATGAAAAATTATTTTGGGGCAGGGACGTTTCGACGGACCTTTTTTTTTTTTTTTTTCACAAGGACGTCCGGTTTCAGAACCGTTTAGATATTACATCTCTAGTTTAAATTTAAGATTATTTCTAAAAATTGTTTCTAGTTATTTTATCCTCTAACTAGACGTCAATTTTCAAGGGTCATTACCCTATCGGATCTTTAAAGTATTTATTACGAAAATAGAACTAACGTTTTATTAGGGGACGGTGTTTTTGTTCCGTTTAGTTCCATCCTTTAACAAGTCGCCCTTAATTTTACAGTGTGAAATGTGCCTTATTTCATAACGTTAGTGGTCCCTTTGTGTGTAACGTTTACACAATTGTGTTTTAATGTATGTAGTGAATTAATATATTCGCGTATCGAGGAACTCATTGGGTAATCGATTTGTACAGCCCAACGCCAACTTATATATGTACGTTATAAAAATCGTTTTTCCCCTACATTGATACAGTCCGGACCGTGGTATTTCGGACTCTACCGTTCACGATAATTTGACTCTACGTTAGTACAACTTTTCCTTTGTAATTGCTTGTCGTCTGTTAACTCTTCTTTTATGTCACTCGAACACAAGATGATGTACACGAAGGTTTTGGAATATATTGATGAGTAACAGATAAAGTAGACCGAACCCAGGGCCCAAACAAGATACACTATGATTAAAATATTATTATTTGACGATGTGGTCAAAATACTTTAGTGTGTGTGCGTCTCTCCAACGTTCTACTGTAATGTATACTAATAGAAACGGTCGTTTCCTGTGACAAAACTTTAATTTGGGTCAGAGTAAGTTTTAGTGAGTGAAACAAATTTCGTAGGCAATCTCAACCGAAGATTTTTTCCATATGGAAAGTGTCTTCCGACCACTTCAACCATTTTGACGACGACCTACGGGTTCAAAGTATTCCTTCAATTCTTTCGTCTCCGTAACTCTCGTCTATCAAGAAGTATTTTAAATGTTTGGTTCGTTGACATACTGGGACCCGTTCAGGTAGAGAGAGACCCCAACTTAAACGGGTAAATAGGTTTTTTTCCTAACTTGTCAATACTGACTCTTTCTGATACTTACTCTATTTTACTCTGTTGCACTGATCGTGTAATAGACCATAAATCTTTTGTCATTATTTACCACCTGAAGTAATAATAATGATAATGTACGTGTCTGAGTACTTCATTGTGTAGTGAAGTTCGTAAAGTTCTCCGGTCATCAAGAGATCACCCACACAATAACTGTGTCATCTCTGTGAACTTGGGAACCGTATCTCCATTCGTCGAATGTCTTACGTTCTTCTTCCTCATTCGCGTTACTTTCGGTCTCCTAGTGAGCTGTAGACCATATGGAGTCACCTCCGACTTACAACAGGTGAGACCGACTCAGAAGGTTGTGTCTCTGTTATTGGTCTCCAACAATTTTCTCTCCTACAGAACCACTATTGACTGAGATATAAACCCCGTTCTAATTTAGAGTCCTGTTTTTCACTTCTTTCCTTTACCGGTGTGTCACTTCACAACGATTTATCCTGGTTTAAAAAAAAAAATTTCTCTCTTTAACCCTCTAACTCTATCTGTACATAGTTTATCTATTCATTACTCTTGGATGATATATCGAGTCCCTTGAGATGAGTTAATAGACACCTGGATTTCCCCTTTCTTTAAGTTCCTTCTCCCCTTATGCACAAATGTACATTAGCTAAGTGACACGACATATCGTCTTTGATTATGTTGTAACATTTCGTTCATATGAGGTTAAATTTTTTACAAAATTTTTTATTTATTTTTACGGTTCGTAGAAGTAAGAGATTTAATAGTAACTTGGGACTAGGGAGGGTCCAGGGGACTTAGGGGATACAGAACTTTAGTGGTATGTCTCCGGGGACGTGTAACATCCTCGAGTTATTTATCTGTCTGTAAACTTACCTTAATTTATACTATCCGGTTCTTTTGGATGACAAATATTCTTAGGTTCATATCTGTCTGGATATTCTTCCGACTTGAGGTCTATCTTAGGTCCCAAAAAGGAGACTGTAAAAGTGGTCTTGTAAGGATAATTAGTTTATGGTGAAATTTGTTCGGTGTCATACCGTTTTCTCGTTCAAGATAGGTTTGTCTTCAATTACTTTTAGTGAATCTTTTATTTTAGTAAATTCTTGTTCATAAATTCCAGGACTAAAGAATGACCGGTTTGGTTGAGGACCAAATCGAAGATTCTCGATTATAAACAACTAAGTTATTTATGAACACCTCAACGGTAGTGTACGGACTTTGACACGATCAGGTCGACCCCTATTTTGTCGTGTTAAGGAGTGAAATTCCTCAAGAGTATAAGTAATTTAGACTTATTTACAGGAGTGAGTGGTAGGGAGGGAGTCAAGGGAGTAGATATATTGTACTGTCAAAGTAATTTATTCTGACCAAGTATCTGGTTTAAACGGACCATAGTATCAAATAAATCAAACATCTAAAAAATTTTTTTAAAATAAATAGTAGTTAACTTTTAGTACTCTAAAAAGTGTAGCTTTAACTATACGGACCGAGAAGAATTTCTCAACTCTCGAGACTGTTGACACCCGAGAATAAGGGTGTTTTGTTGTTTTCTGACCTCGACTTTTGGTCGACGAGGAAATCCGTCTCGTACCCATAGATGACGAAGCACTAAAGAGTATTCGGGGTGGTTGAGAAGAGGGAGATCCAAGAGACGACTGTGGAGACCCGTGGACGTAAACACTGGGGACTATATCTTCTAGGCTATCCAACAAAAATAAATCTTATTGTATACTGATACTCTCGGTTAGTGACCATATTTAGTCATTGGACTTCTCTTCTCCAATTAAGGACCTAATTGGGTACAAGAAATGGATCACCAGAGTTAGGTTTCCGACGTTCTAAGGTTTTACCCAATGGGTCTCCTCCACAATATTAGAAGAAGAATTCACAAAAGGTTTTGGGGTAATAGATGTGTAGGTGTACCCTAATCCGTCCTCCGTCGGCCGGACTTCCGTCTCTTCACCTAGTTCGATATGAATCTCCAAGGAGGACATAGAAGGTGTAAGGGAGAAACGTACACTAGTCATACTTGTCCTATAAAGTCACCCAGAGATTCATACGGTTTGGTATAGAACAATGAGAATTCCCTACAGATCGGACTAAGGACCCCCTAGACGAAACTTGGACCATAGTCTTTGGACCAGTAAAGTCGACGTTGTTTGACAAAAACGAGAAGTAAGGAAAAATCTGGGAAACGCGAGGTTTTTACGAAGAACTACCAACGATCCGTTGAAAACAACTTATGTACGTTCTCCGTAATTAGCACACTTGTAAAAACTTTTGTGCCCCCCCCGCCCCCCCTTAACAAATTTTGACTCCTGTGACGGTATGGATTTTATTTTGTAAAGGAGGAGTCCGACGACAGGTCTTATCCCTGTGACGTCCGACAACCGAAGACATTCAGACCTCCATTCTTCTAGGTAGTTTTAACCATATATATCTTACCTATTTGTTGTTCCAGTATCACATATCGTGTCCCTTGATATAAGTTATAGGACACTATTTGGTATTATCTTTTCTTATAAATATATATATGTGTGTGTATGTCTATATACATGTTGACTCAGTGAAACGACACGTTGTCAATTCTGTTATAACATTAAGTTAATATGAAATTATTTTTTATTTAATTTTTTCCCTCTAAGTGGTTTTTAATGGGTAGGTATGAAGAGGCAGAGAAGGTAGTAGGTAGTAGTTGGAGGTTGAGTGTGTATATATATATATATCGAAGTAGAGTATTGTTTCAGAGTGAGTATCCTATTAACCCTGGACAGAATAATGTATAAAAGACGAAAAGGACAACACACCAAGGAGTGACTAATGTAAAAAGGACTGTACCCATAAAGTATGAACGTACAGGAGTCCCGTCCTGTTGAACACTGAGAAGCTAATAATGTAGATCGAAATCTTGGGTGATTTGAATAGTATCTCGGTGGTAGAGAAAGAGACTGGGTTTACCTTTGTCGTTCTTGGGAAGATAAAAGGTGTAGTTTCTGATTCGAAAGACGACTACGGTTTACGAAATACAAAGAATGGTCATTTGCATCTAAAGTGAAGTATGACAAAAGGAGGGAGAAAATAATAAAAACTGTAAGGTTGCAGTACTAGTTCGATGTCTCTACATCTACACATATTTGACTCAGTTTACAGAGTCGATTTGTTCCCCTCTTGAACACCATTCCACTAGAGAAAGAAAACAACCTATAATTTACCTCTTTTTATGAAAAGATAGTCCTACGTCAAGATTCCCGTTTGATTCGATTAATGTATGAGAAAGGTGATATACCAAGTGTGTCCGTTGCTCAAAGTAGGAGACGGTTCATCTCTGTTACTAAGTCCCGAGGCTACTCACGGACCGTATATCACTTGTCGTATACTCGTAGTAGTGGTAGGAAGAGTAGTAATGAAAACCCAAAATACGGGATGTTAACAGAAGGGTGATAAAAAACCAGTTCATACGAGGACAACCAACAACCAACTAAGGTTCCTTTCTAACAGAAGGGATACTTTAGTCAAATCTTTTTGTAACTCCTGCTGTTTGAATTTTTCTTTTTTTGTCTCCGACAACATTCTCTATTTTTTTCTTTTCACAACTTATTTATTTAGGCTAAGATTTGAAAGGTCAACTGAACCTTTCGGTGGTTCTATTCCCTCCTGTACCGTGTGGACCTTGACTCTCACCAGGTACGATAACATGTGTTCGCGACCCGTCGTCACCTCCCCCGTCCTGTTTTTACCTCCGCTCTTGTGCCATCGAGACCTTGTCAGGTCTGTCTACCGAGGATCCAGAGAGACCCATGACAGGGTGGTGGTGGTGGGGCCCTCGTCTGCCTCCGATAGTCCAGAGAGACCCGACTCCACTCGTGACTGTCTAGGACGTCCATTGTGATTGTTTACAGAATGCGGACCACGACACGACTCTTGTGACGTTCGTCGAGAAGTGCGTTAGGAGTGCATCTCGACCGGGAGGCCTAGGCTCACGAAGACGTTGGAGTCTAGGTTGTTGGTACCTAGTTTTGTAGGTATAATTTTTTTTTTGTTTGAAGTCTTCCAAGGTTTTTCACTTTGCACTTAAAAGGTGGACGGTCGTTGACAAATGAATTATAAATGGAACACAAATGTTTTGTAAATGGAACACAAATGTTTATAAATGTATAGTAATTGTAGCATAATCCGTAATTTTCATTAGATTTCTACTGTAAAGATTATTTTTTTTTATCTACATGTTGTTCGTTCTTTCCAACTGACAGCTCGTGTCCCTTGATCTCAGTTATAAAACATTATTGGATATTACCTTTTATTAGACTTTTTATTCTATATACATATTGACTTAGTGAAACGACACGTGGACTTTGTGACTTCAGTTGATGCGGAGTTATTTTTTATGTATATTTATAAAAATTTTCGATATATATATACATACATATTGACTTAGTGAAACGACATGTCGTCTTTGGTAGTTGTAACATTCAGTTGATACTCATTTTCAACGAGTCGACACAAGCTGACACTGGGGTACCTGACATCGGGTGGTCCGAGGAGACAGGTACCTTAAAAGATCCGTTCTCATGGCTTCACCCATCGGTAAGGGAAAAGGTCCCCTAGAAGAGTTGGGTCCCTAGTTTGAGTCCAAGAGGACGTAACGTCCTCCTAAGAAATGGTAGATTCGGTGGTCTCTTCGGGTTTCAGTTGATATAAAGTTATTTTAATTTTTACTTTTTCATTAGATCTCTACTGATTTCCCCTACTCTCCACGATTCCAATATGCCTTTGTTATGTAAATACATTCCTTGAGCTCCTAGGAGACTAAAACAATAGTCTCCCTTGGGACCTTTGTTAGGGGACTCCCATGGTTCTCTACTGATATTATAGGGGAACTCCACACATCGTAGTAATGATAGTTAAATTTTTACTCTTTTGACTCGGAATCTTTCCAATTCATTAAAGGGTCCTCGTGTTTTCCACCACTCATTGGTACTCCCCTCTGACTCTGGGGCTGCGAGTACACAGAAGTGTGGTACGATAGACGAAGTATCTCGTCGGATGAATTTCTGGGATGACTCCTTATCTAAAAACAAAGGACTCTACGCCCCGTTTCTCCTCCCTCTGACACCTCGTCTTGCGTCACCGCTGACCGTGTGTCAAGCGTCCGCTAACGAGCGAGTCATGAGATTTGATCACTATGAGACGAATACGTTCAGGAAGGTCGATTCTCTCTTTGTTCGGACTCGAGCAAGTAGGAGAGGCACAGGGAGTGTAGTAATTTCTTTTGAGAAGAGTTCGGATCAATTCCATTTATATTTTTGTCTTAATTCTTGACAAAAGTTTTTGTAAAGAACCCGTGGTTAATCGGAATGTTCCCAGTGGTTTCTTAGTACTCTGTTCTAAGAACGAAAGGTCCCTTCGTCTTAACTCAAGCAAACGACGATCAGTCTTGACTTTATAGAAAAGTTGTAATACAACCAAAGGATCCTATACATCCGATATATGATCCATGTACCCAAGGGTTCTGTAAGGAACCGGGATGAGAGTGTTCCGACTCCAAGATTGTACCTCTTATCTCCCTATCCCATTTCACCCACCCGTCTACAATAGTTATTCGTTCTCCTGTTCGAAACTCTTATGGTGTCCTCACGACTTTAGTACCTTTGTAGTCTCTTCTGACAAGAATCCTTCACCACAAATTCGACTCTAGACGTTCTGTTTTGTCCGACCGGTCAAACTTCCCACTCTTTTACTGTGCCAAAGAAAAGGTCCTTCCTGTATACGGCTCCAAATCTTCGTTCCCTATCCTTTCGTTCCAGTTCTTTGACTTTTGTCAGGGTATAACGGGTCGACCTGTCTCGTATTCCCCTCCCTGGCTATAGGAGAAGGGACAGAGGGACTCTGGTTGCGTAGTGGTACGGTTTATGGAAGATGTGACATCTAGAAGTATTCGGTGTCTCTACCTAGGCTTCTCCAACTACGTCCTGAACACTCTCCTTCCCCGAACTACCTGTCCGTCCTGTCCTCTCTGTCTCCTTCGCTCCTCTGTGTCTGAGACAAAGGAAGGGACGAGAAAGTCAAACATAATACCTGTGTCACCCTCTACTTCGACCGACGGGCGGGACGGTTCTCGGAGGAATGGGCTGAGGGACATAGGTTCAGATGTAAAGATCCACAGTAGGAGCCACTATTTTCCGAGTGTTAATGAGGAGAGTAAGGGGTGAACGGTGCAAGTCGAGGAATACGTCCGACTACTACGGACAAAATTATACACTAAGAAGTAAATGAGTAAAGGTCGATCGTTTGTTAAAAATTAATCGGACGAGAAATAATTTCTGTACCTCGTCCAATAATTGCTCCACGTAGAAACCCAGAAATTTTTCTCACTTTTTCTGTATCAGTTAGACACACAGTACAAATCCCCAAATTGACCATAATCAGTTGTAGAAATCTTGTTTAGAGTAGTTCAAGGTAAAAATTCGGGACTGAGTTGACTGTTAGGGTGTTCCGTCTTCCCTTCTCACCCTAATTATATAATCAGTGAACATTTTGAACGGTCAGGGAATTTATATAATCAACGTCATTTTATAAGGCTCCTTATTTACTTTAAATTTTTTATTATGTATAAAAGGAGAGAAGATAGCTTAGACCCTTCCTCAGTGAACCAAGATAGTGTCGTGAATGTCGTGATATTAACTTCACAGATAACTTAGGCTCCCTCGGGGGTCCTTGTACACACATGGAGTTTCCAGTCGTGATATAACGCAAGGAACGAAAAGATCAGGGTATAGGAATGTGTCCCGACGTATGTTACTGTTTCGACCAATAGCTGTGTGCAACCAACCGGTATACCTATTTACTCGTTTGGCGGACGAGAGGGGTGTTCATACACGATCGTGTAAAGAGTCCTTTCTCCTTTTCTTGGTACACTCGAGGGGGACTCTACCTCCCGTTCCGGAGAGTCAGTGTGGTGATCCGTCAGGACGGAACCGATGAACAAGACGCACCAATACAAAGAACGTTGTCCCTAACCCATTTGATGCGTGGCGTTGAGACGGAAGTCAAGTCAAGTCGAGTCAGTGAGTCAGCACAGGCTGAGAAACGCTGGGGTACTTAGCGTCGTGCGGTCCGGAGGGACAGGTAGTGGTAGAGGGCCTCAAGTGAGTCTGAGTGCAGGTAGCTCAGGCACAACGGTAGGTCGGTAGAGTAGGAGCCAGCAGGGGAAGAGGAGGACGGGGGTTAGGGAGGGTCGTAGTCCCAGAAAAGGTTACTCAGTTGAGAAACGTACTCCACCGGTTTCATGACCTCGGAGTCGAAGTCGTAGTAAGGAAGGTTTCTTTAGGGTCCCACCTAGAGGAAGTCTTACCTGACCAACCTAGAGGGCCGCCAGGTTCCCTGAGAGTTCTCAGAAGAGGTTGTGGTGTCAAGTTTTCGTAGTTAAGAAGCCACGAGTCGGAAGAAGTGCCAGGTTGAGAGTGTAGGTATGTACTGGTGTCCTTTTTGGTATCGGAACTGATCTGTCTGGAATCAACCGTTTCATTACAGAGACCAAAACTTATATGATAGATTCAGCCAGTATTGAAAAGAAGGTTCCTCATTCGTAGAAAATTAAAGTACCGGAGTGAGTGGTAGACGTCACTAAAACCTCGGGGGGTTTTATTTCAGACTGTGACAAAGATGACAAAGGGGTAGATAAAGGGTACTTCACTACCCTGGTCTACGGTACTAGAATCAAAAGACTTACAACTCGAAATTCGGTTGAAAAAGCGAGAGGAGAAAGTGAAAGTGGTTCTCCGAAAAATCGAGGAGAAGTGAAAGACGGTATTCCCACCACAGTAGACGTATTAGTACTACTACACTAGTGAGTAGATCTCGGTCTGTAGGACCTTACACTTCAGTTAACCTGGAATCTTTCGTAGTGATACTTGTTTCGATCACCTCCACTACCTTAAGGTCAACTCGAGAAAGTTTAGGACTTTCTACTACGACACTTTCACGACGTGAGTTATACGGTCGTTTAAACCTTTTGAGTCGTCACCGGTG
This sequence comes from Capra ibex, assembly GCA_006410555.1. Lineage (NCBI taxonomy): Eukaryota > Metazoa > Chordata > Mammalia > Artiodactyla > Bovidae > Capra > Capra ibex. The sequence goes on from SJYO01007308.1 coordinate 2,024,908, forward strand.
TCCTGACCTTTTCCAGTCAAAAGTAAGGTTAAGGTTTCTTTCCGTTACAGTTTCTTACGAGTTTGATGGTGTGTTGACGTGAGTAGAGTGTACGATCATTTCATTACGAGTTTTAAGAGGTTCGGTCCGAAGTCCTTATGCACTTGACACTGGAAGGTCTACAAGTTCGACCAAAATCTTTTCCGTCTCCTTGGTCTCTAGTTTAACGGTTGTAGACGACCTAGTAGCTTTTTCGTTCTCTCAAGGTCTTTTTGTAGATAAAGACGAAATAACTGATACGGTTTCGGAAACTGACACACCTAGTGTTATTTGACACCTTTTAAGACTCTCTCTACCCTTATTGTCTGGTGGACTGGACGGAGAACTCTTTAGACATACGTCCAGTCCTTCGTTGTCAATCTTGACCTGTACCTTGTTGTCTGACCAAGGTTTATCCTTTTCCTCATGTAGTTCCGACATATAACAGTGAGACGAATAAATTGAAGATATGTCTCATGTAGTACTCTTTGCGACCTGAGACGGAAGTGAATACCTTTTCGGTAAACCTTAGACCAGGGTTGGCTTCCTCTCCTTTTCCTCTCTTTACTTACGATAGTGGTGGAATAATCTTTCAATGGGAAGAACTTGAATGAGTATAAAGAGGTAATAGGTAAGACTCCGTGTTCAATCTTAAATGTTCTGGGTCCAGAAACCACATAAAAGTGGTCTGTGTTTATTTTTACGTCTATACGAAAAGGAAACGAAGTCAGGGTGACAAGGATTCAGTCGGATGAAACCTTACTGGACGAACTAATATGTATATTTTGAATTTATTAAATATTTTTGTATCCGTGGTGATATACCAGGATTCAATCAAGACGGATATGAAGAGTTGTACGTCACTGAACTAGTTCTCACTACACATAAATCGTACAAAAAGATTAATATGGACAACATTGTAGCTCGTAGATAACGGCCTTCATGCGTTCGCTTGTGTCCAGTAGATCGATTAAAGTTCCGTTGTATGCGGTTGACACCTCTGTCATAGTTCTGGTGTTGCATTCGTTTTTACGGGTTCGAACAATATCTCTTTAAATATTGCTCATTTCCGTCTGTCTGGTTATGTCTAATGGAAAGGTTTTTCGGAATCTTTACACGGGTCTAGAAGGGGTGAGGTTTTAGAAAGTTCTACGGGATCAGTAAGGTGAGTTTTTTTACAGAGACTTAAGATACCGGTTCTATTTCTTCAAGGAAATGACACTCTAAATAACGTCGTTTTTTTGTGCCGTGTTTACTTAGTGTTTCTACATTCTATTCTTGACACACCTTTTGTGACACTATCTACTGTACAGAGTAGTTTATACTAAAATGCACTAGCCAATGACATAACGGGACAAATTGACTAAATATATGTGAAATCCTCCGAAAAATGACAAGTCTTACATTAATATATGAAATATTAACTTATGTATTAACTAATTAACGTTACAAATACCAGTAAAGTTGATCTTCGACCAATAGTTCGAGTGCCAGTCTTTGGATGGAAGGGATGGAAAGTTTGTGACAAAGATGTTTATTTACTTAATATGAATTGGACACTCTGAGACGAATGTCGTGAAAAGGTTATACCGTGAACATACATTATTGGTTCTTCCATAGAAAAGAACCCTATAGACAAGGATCCATAGAAGCCATGTCCCAGTAAACATTATAAAAATTTCAAGAGAGGTCTGTTAAAGTCTTGTTTTTTTCTCATAGTTGTATCTACTATCAAACCTAGTCACCTTTAAGTAAGTCATACATGGGTATTAAAAAAAAAACGTAAAAGCCGTTAAGACATCGAAAACACGAGAAATTCTTCTTGTTATTCTTCAATTAGAGAGAGAAATTTCCTTTTTTTTTTAGTCTTTTGTATTAAAACAGTTTAGAGGAAGTTTCCTTAAAGAAAAGATCGAAGAATAGACAAGTTTCGACGAATTCTATACCATCAGTTATAGTTAGTCCTTTGTAAACTGGGTTTCTCTATTTCAGGCCTCCATACTAGCAAACTACTTACCAAACGGGAATAGTCGAACATTAACGATAATATTTGAGTTGTCTTTCCAAGGGAAGGTGAGAGACGAGACTTTATTCGGAGTTTCTCTTTCCTCACCACCACAGCGGTCCTTTGGAATCCGCGACTCGTACACACCGTCGGTGACCGACGGTGTCCACAACACAATCAGTTTTAATTCAGAGACTTCCCGGTGTAAAATATCGGGTACTGCGCAAAAGTGTATGTAATAAAGAAAATTAGATCTGTCGTTAGAGACCACAAACATCGAGAATAGTACCGGATATTAAGAGAACACACCCACGTACACACACTAAAACATATATAAACGAATGGTAAGTGTAGGAATCTAAGATCAGAAGTCTTCCCGTTCCCTGAATGCAGACAAATTAAGTAATTCAAACCGAGGTCTAGATTACGTCATTATATATAATTCAAGAGACATTTATATAAACAACTTAACTACTCACCGTTGGAGGTGGTTTTCTTATCACTCACCTACTTCTGTGAGAACACAACTTCCACCAATAGAGGGAGCAAAATAAAACCGGCACGACGTCTCGAGCATCCTAGAATCAAGGGGCTGGTCCCCAACTTGGGTGTGGGGGACGTCACCTCCAGACCACAGGACTAGTGATCCGGTAGTTCCTTAAGGGATAGGACGAGTAAAATTTCGACTCCTTTAACTCCGAACTTGTACTTCGACGAATATGCCTCCCCCGTCTGTGAATTTAGTATAGAAACACACCTTCAACGACCCCTACGATTCTGTGTTTTCTCCACTTTGTCCATATGGTGGTTGAGGTAGAGACACTAGAACTAGTACTGATGATAATGAGAATAAAATTTTGATAGTATAGTCTTCGTGTCAAGATTTGTAAAGGGTATATAATAGAACAGGTTAGGAATCCTGTTGATACCCTTTGATAGTAACAACTTATATTCTACTCTTTTGAGCCATTCCAACTGATTGGATTGTTTGTTGTTTTATTTGTTTTTTTGTCTGGTTCTTAATTTGGACCCCCATTTAAAGAATTTATAGATAATAGAGTGGATTTCCACTCATGTGTTGTTGTTAGAAAACACTCATGTGTTTGTTTCTTCACCACCGAAGAAAAAATTCCCGGTGCTCTTTGTGGGGTAGCGATCTTGTGTTCTCATCGTCGTTACCGACTTGGTCCTTGATCAAATAAGGACTAAAAACGCAATTGTGTGCGGTGTTCAAGATTATGACGTCAAAGACGTAAACACTATTACTCGAGTATAATAAAGGGAAGTAGGTGAATCTCCTGAGGACCTCCCTGTTTCTCTTAGTGCACATGGTCAATTTACGATGACACTGTTAAGTCTGACCTCTTCTTTTACCGTTGGGTGAGGTCATAAGAACGGACCTCTTAGGGTGTCTGTCTCCTCGGACCGCCTGATGGCAGGTACCCCAGTGTTTCTCAGTTTGTGCCGACTGACTGATTGTGACAGTGTTAAGTCTTCCCTTCACCCCGTGACCACACTTGTTAATGGGTATTTCAAGAGTATTAGAGGATGGTTTCCAGAGGAGAGAGACTCTAATCACAGAAATATAAGACATCCGATAAAGTGAGTTTTGAGGTGGTCGGGGTCGTCCAAGATTTACGGTCCGCGAGACTGACGGAAGGACATCCCCACTCTATTTTTCAGAGTAGTCCAATTTTCGACGGCGTTTGTGTTTACACGGTTTGCCACTCTTGTATGGATACAGAAGAGACAGGAGAAGGTCATAAAAGTAAGGAGACCATATTTTTACACGGAGTTTTACACCGTTACTGGACGGATACAAACATATTTATACAATAAACCAGTTCAACCATACTTCTCCTGAGATACGTACAAATGTGCCTTGAGACTTCTGTCGTTATGAAGATCCCGATCAGTTAAAATATAAGACTTACTACCGATTTCCTCGATGGCACCCCTTCTCTAGACAGTGAATCCCTCGCTTCTTTGGTACCTGTTAGATTTGAGGGCTCATAAATTATTCATAACTATGAAAGTCTATAAACTGACGGACGCTTGGGTGATGAAGTTACTGGTACATTCTCGACAGGTAATATTCCTCGTACTCGACCGGTTGTAGCCACCTGTTTTTAAGAGTTTTGTCAGAAGAGACTCAGTAGGTGGTTACACGCCAAGATGATATGGATGAGCCATGAACGGGGTCACACAACTTTCAGGTCCGTCCTCTGTCTCAATTTGTGTCTCCGTACAGAGAAACCGAACAAATGGTGACTAGATCTCTGGAGTAACTTTACGAATTCTTTTACCTACCATTAAATTACTGACCAAGTTACCCAAACCGATGAAAAGAGTTACTTGTTTAAATGGGAACATGAGGTCAACGTCCTCTAGAGACACCTAACAAGTGTAACTCCAAAAAAAAAAACACCCCCCACCCCACCACCCCACCGTCCAACAAAAATCAAATTTAAAACTCAATTAAAGGAACGGTCTTCCAAATAAGGGTCGAGGAAACATAGTAAAGTCAAGTAATATTCTAGGTCCCGTATAAATGGGTTTCTTTTGTGTAACTAAAATGGTGAGGAGAACAAGTCAAGTCAGCGAGTCAGCACAGGCTGAGAAACGATGGGGTACTTAGTGTCGTGCGGTCCGGAGGAACAGGTAGTGGTTGAGGACCTCAAGTGAGT